>JAQFXP010000030.1:0-66158 GCA_034693685.1 Belba bartosi | reverse complement strand
TTTTGGACCAAGCAGATATATTGTTTTTGTATGTTTAGCAAACAGTTAAATTGTTAATCAACTCTTTTGAACTATGAAAAGTTGCGCTTCTTTGATATACAGTATCTGCAATTTCTACCAAGATTAGTTCTTGGACATTGCAAATACAGTATATTGTATTTGTATGTTAATCAATTCTTTTAAACTATGAGATGTGCCCACATCTGATTTAGATCAATTTGATTTTTAGAATTTTTGAATAAATAAAATAAATTATATTCTCAAAAATAATAACTCGAGGTTATGGTTGAAAAGATTGTTATAATTTTTAAATCACAATAATTTATCCATTTTAAAATTAATGAATAAACTTAAAAAGATATAGAAAAAATTGTAAATAATAAATAACTGAAATATATTAATAGTTTGTCTATATTTGGCCTTGTATATATCATTTTAATTTGTTTAAGAATTTTAGTGCATTTTAAACATTTTAAAATATAGTTCAAAACCATAAATACTAAATTTTATTTTATTAACATTAATTAATTTTAAAAATAGTTTCTGCCAATTTCTCTGTAAGTTTTATATACAGTACATATTTACCAAACTTTTAAAATAATTTATTTTAAAATTAATCATATAACAAGAAGTTTAAATGTAACAAAGCATTTGTAAAATATATCTAAATTTTAATATTTTTGTCTTAAAATTCTATTAAATATTTTCTAAATTAAGCATTAGTTTAATAAAACATTAATTAATTATTATATAAACCATTTTATTTGATTTAACTAGCCACGAGATTGCCTTGTGCCATAATCAGAAGTGTTCTAGATGCCAATTAGATGCTTAATTTAACCTTGAAAAACTAAAGATTTAACTGTATATTTTTATTCATAAGTTCATAATTTATAATTTATATTTTAGTTAATGATTAAAGTTTTTATTTGTGATCTTAAAACACATTGAACTTTGATAATAACAAGATCAAATTTTTAATTAAAGTTTTAATAAAATTTCAATTTAATTAATTTTTATATAAAAACAATAAAAATTAATTTGCTAATACATTCGTTCAAAAAATAATTAAAGTAAAATCAATTTAAAATGTGTTTAATTTTATTTTCTATATTAATTTTATCTAAATTTGATAGTTAAAAAGTAACAGGCGAATATATATTTTAAATTGGCAACACTGGCTATAATTAATTTAGTCTTTTTAAATTTTTAAAATAAAATTTCTTAATTTATCGTTTGACTCATACCCACCTGTTGTGAAAAGGTCTGGTTATAACAAGAGTAACCTAGTGCAATTTTGTTAAATGAAAATTAAGAAATGATTAAGCAGTGTTGAAATGTATGCAATTTTATAAACTGCCGCATATGTGGTATAAAGCGTTTTAAGAAATGTAAATTTAAGTAAAATACACCGCAATTTACGGGTAAATTTACATCAATTTACCGACTTATTTATAACTTGCGTAAATTTACATTAATGAAATTAAGAAAAATAAAACTTATAAAGAGCTGAAAAAATTTTATTCAAGTAATCGAATTGAAATCTTCTATTAAGTGATAGAGTAAAGAAATTCGTTTAAATTCAGTCATGTTTTAAGCTTAAGAATTCAAACATACACTAAAGTACTGAATATTATGATAAAATTTTTAGTAATAATTCTAGTAATTATAATTAATAGCAATAATTATAATAATTAATTCAATTTTTATTGTATTTTATTGGACCTATCAATATATATGATATACTGAGTATAAGGTATTGTAAAACAATATTAATAAAATTTATAATTTACGGCAAAACGTTAATATTTTCTATCAATTTAATAATTCCATTTCCTTTTATTAATTTATTTCTTTTACAAAAATAATTTTTCGGATAAATTATCGAAATATTAATACAAAAAATATTAAAAACTTATTTTAAACCAAAACCACTTTAACTAACGATATTAAATTTAAAAAAGTGTACATAAATAGTAATTTGCAAGCACCATTAATTAGCAAAAACTTTATTTTAAAATTCTATAATACTGCTGAGTTATAATTAAAGTAAAATAGTTAACAAATAATTAAAAACTTCCCTAAAGTGAGACGACATGACAAATAGAATTAGACATAAAAGTAATTTAATATCTAAATAAATTTCGAGTGAGTCCTTGGGTTGAGTGAAACCCTAAAGCAATCGTCTGACAGATCCAATGCCAGACATCCTTTTGGGGCCAATTGTCGACTCATTTCGATGCTTTCGTCACTGAGAGGAGAGATTTCGAAATTATGGACCAAATTAGCGATAGCTGTGAACGCAATCGTTTGAACCATTTTGTATCCCAAACACGCGCGACGGCCACTAGAGAACGGGAAAAAGTGGTCCGGTTTTGATATATGGCTCGCGTTTCCACTCTTCGACACAAACCGCGAAGGTTTGAACTTTTCTGGTTCTGACCAATAATCTGGCGATGAGTTTAAATGATAGGTATTGAACAAAATCATTGTTCCCTTTTCTATCCTATAGTCTGTTTCGTTAAATCAATTTAATTCAATTCAAATATATTTTAGTAAAACATATGTACTCTGTATTAACAATAATTAATCCATACTTTCAAGAGTTGTCTCTTCTTTGCTAACGTGAGGAACAATAGGAGAGGAAGCGATTCGTAAGGTTTCGAGAATACTGGCCTCAGTTAATGGCATAACTGGTCTGTGATCTAAGATAATCACTCCTTCTTTGTTTGGGTGTCTTTTCAATGCATTTTTAGCCTCAATATACAAGTCTTGTTGAACCGACTCATTCAGAGCAATCAAACCAATTAAACGCATTAATAGGTTTCCAACCGCCGAATGACCACCAATTAAATCCCCGATTTCATACATACAAACCGACCAACTCATCGATGAAGGGTTTTTGGCGTAATGTTCTAACATTGTTTCTAAAAAGTCTTCTGGTTCCATTCCTTGGGTGCTTTCCATTTTAAGTCTATTAATAGTTGATTCCAATCTCTCACTAACCACTTCTTCCTCTACATAAGCTCTAAAAATAATATTAAAATTGGTTTTTCTATTTAGTTATGTTTTAAATTTAAAATATATACAAGAACCATTAAATGTTTTTATAAATATATCATGTTTTCTTGAATGTAAGCATATTTTTGGTCAAATACAGTAAATTTGGTTTTTGTACAATTGTTTGGGGATTAGTTGGCGTCATATGTGAACCGGTATATCCCATATGTTCACTATATTGCCCAAAATTGTATGTCCTGTCACTCGAGGCATAGATCTTATGATACAATCTGGGAATGAGTGAAAGTGATTCCATATTCAGTCAAACTGGTCTCCAAGGATAGGGCACAGTCGGGGGCAGACCTTTGGGTCACTCAGACTCACGAGAAAAAATTCTTATGAGAAACAAAACTCGAATAGACGTAGCACTGAATTCTAAATAACTCGTTTTTTATTCGCAAAATCCTTCTAACTCTCTATGAAATAACACTAATCTAAACACAATTTCGTCACAATATTAATGTCTCTAAAAGTAAATTAAGTTAATATCGAATGCAATAAATACCTCAAACTGTTGGCCGAGTCCTCAACAAAATTGAAGTAACTCTTACAGAAGCCAAACACTGAGAGGTATGGAATGAAATCAATGGCATAGCACTGGTTGATGTCGTAGAACACAAAGTCATAATTATGCAGCGCTTCCAAGTACTTCGCACAGTCACTTCGAGGCCTGACATCATTGGGTATACCCAAACATGTGATTAAGTTTGAAATTCATTTAATTAAATCATTAAGTATTGCAATATTTAATAAAAAGTTAAGCAAAAGCACAAACTTCTAAATTAATTATTATTTTGAATTATTTATTATAAACTACTTATTAAAAAAATATTTTAACTAGATAATTCAAGTACCGGTATACAATACACACTTACTTTTTAGAGCACAAGTACTTAAGAAATATATTTGCGCACAAAACCAATACATTCTGTTTTGTCAAAACAGAGTTTTCTCTTTTACTCAACAGATCTTTAATCATTAGATTCACTTCAGATTCAATGCAATTCGAGAGTTGTTTATAGCTTTTGGAACCAAACTTCGGTATAATTCCCGATTGAGCCATAGTTCGGCGCACTTTCTGTAAGTCAGACCAATCGCATAGAGCCAGAGCTGTCGATAGATTAATTAAAAATTATTCTAGAAATTTCAAATTGATCCTGCTAATTTTGTTGCTGTTGTAAATCTTAATTTTGGGTTCATATTCATTAGAATCTTATAATTTTTGTTTAATAACTTCCAAATGTCATTCAATAAGAAATTATTAATGTTTTCGGTTCTAATTACTAATTTGTTATACTATTAATTTTTTTAGTTTTCTGAGACTGTTATGAAATTTCTATAGCAAAACATTTAAATAACATTTCCTTCAATAACTGTCTACAGCTGTTGTCCTTCCCTTCTCTTCCTTACTGGCCATCAATAGGGAAATTAAATTAAAAATATTTTTAAAATCAAAGCGTCTATAGTCTCACAATTGTCTTTATTTCGACCAAAGATGAGAGAATGTCGATAAAACGAAGGTCTGTCGCAGAATATGTCGCCTTTGATGAGAAGCACTTCTCGCATCACTTCTGCAGAGGAGACCAAAACGGTTTTGCATTTTCCCAATTGTAGAGACACTATATCTCCATATTTTTTGCGAATATCATTAAATCCGAGCCATGGGTTAGTCGGATATTTTGAGATAAGATACATGTGCCCGATAAATGGCAAACATAACGGTGAAGGTGGGCCTGGAATACACCAATTCGTAGATATTTTGTGCAAAAATGAATACAATTTTTCAATTATTTAAACATTTTCTTATTTTGAAAATAACTAAGAATTCTCTCAATCTTTGATAGCAATGACTAATGACTCGATTAAGAGAAAACTAAACTAAACTAGTTTTACAATAAATTCCTTAAATATTCAAGTCAACTTAATTATATTTAATATTTGCAAAGTTATACCAATGGATAAAAGATCAAAATTTGCTAAATATTTTAAATATAAAGCAATAAATAATATCTTGCTTCAAATTCTCAATGTATTTGTGTTTTACGTTAGCAAAAAATTTCTGAAATAAAAAATAAAAACTATTTTATTTAAATAAACTCACTTTTAATCCAACCTTTAGTTCGTCTGAATTTAGATTTAATGCCAAATATAAGGCAAAGTAGAGAAACCAATAGAAAGAGAAGTGGAGTTAACATATTTATAAAATCAAAACTTTTTTCATATGAATTCATAATTTCCGATATATTTCAAACAAATATTATTGACTTATTTCGGATAAACAAATGCAATAAACAGTTTGGCTTAAAATGTTTTGCAACAAAACTGAAAATAACTTGAATTTTGAACTTTAAGAGAGAAATTGAGAGAAAGCAGTGATAATACTAAGCGAATAAACTTAAACTGAAAGTAAAGGTCTGATGAGAAGTGGACACAAAACAAGTGAAAGTAAAAGTTAATTGAAGTGATGGCTCGATCGCCACAAGCAAACTATGAACAGGCTGATAGACTAACAGACTAAGACTAACAGGCTCAAACAGGTTTCGGATATTAGTTTAGCCAAAAAATATTTAGTGATTCAGTTCCAAAAATGCTTCAGAACTGCTTCAGAACTATCCCAGACTTTTCAACTTTAGCAACGATTGCAAAAATGCTATTTTAAAGGATTATTAATATATTCTTTGGACTCCTGTTTGGACTTTAGTTGCCATTTGAGAGATGGCGTTAAGCTTTCAGCTGAATCTGAATCAAGAGTGGAGTTGAAAATTGATTTATAGGAAGTAATTGTGTTTTTAATTAATTGAAATGACATTAAACTTAATTATAGACTATTTTTATTAGTTTGAACTCTTACAGTTAGATTTTATGATGAATAAATGAATACTAATTATTACATTACACACTACACACTACACACTGTATATTAGTGTTTCTTATATTAATAATTTCATTTTTATTCTTATTGGAAAATCGATTAAAATAGTGCTTAAAAAAGCTAAATATAATTAACATTTTAATTGTTTAAATGCTTTAATTAATTAATTATTTTTTCAAATTATATATTAAGGAATTCATTGACTTTTTTTAATTGTCGCTGATTTTAAAGATAAAAATGAAAAATGTATTCACTTTTAACTTTGTATAGAATAACTTCGTTGAAATGATCTTGATCACATTTTGAATGCTTTAATATTCCGCCGATTAATACATTCATACGAACTCTACTGTATTTCCTATGTTTAGCGATTACTATAATATTAATTGCAATGAAATAAATCATATTTTGAATAAATTTGAGTTTAAATTATTAGTTTTAGATTAGATTTTATTTTACCACAAATTTATTCCGCCCTTAAATGACTGATAAAATTTCGATTTAATACTTCAATTGAATTATGTTTGCCTTCAGTCTTCTTAAGTGATTTTAATAATAATTTCGACTTTTATTTGTTGTTTTGTGTTTGAGTTTAGCGCTAAAAATGATTAACGATTTTTGAACCGAAATAAAGCAAATAATTATAATTATTTAATTTGAATTTAATTTTAGTTTTTTTTATTAGATTAAAGAATAATATACTTAATGTTTTATAAATTAGGATTTATTTAAGTGGTTATTACTGTTATTATTATTTAATCAATTTTATAATAAAGTGTGGTTTCAAATGTTGAGTAACTTTTCTCTGAAATATTTCACATAAGTTATATAACATAACTAATAATAACTCATATTATCGATTGAATTAGTTTTTTATTGCAGTTGTAATCGATTGCTAAATGCTTAGAGATTTCCTAATTATAGGTAATTAAAGTTTTTTATATTTTCCGATACATTCACTCAAAATAGTCTAAACTCTAAACTTCTAAACTCGCAAAAAGTTAATTTAATCCAAAAATAAATAATTGTAAAAAATTATTGAAAAACACAATTTAAAAGAAATTTAAGCATTTTTTCCGAATGTGAATATATTTCTCAATCAATTTTAATGCTATTTATATACAAATTCGAAAGTTTAATGTTTTATATGCCGTAATACAGTGTAATAATAATGATTCTGATGTACAGCAAAAATGTCTTTGAAATTCTTGTTTGAAAATTGAGGTCATATTGAATGTCAGTCACAATAACTAGATTATAAATTCCTTACGAATTGCGTGTATTTCTATTTACAATACTTTAATTTATAAATATTCAAAAAGTGCTTATAATTAAATCAATAGCAAAGAGGAGAAATTGTAATTAAATTAAGTGTAAAGTTATTAAAAGTACACAAAAGCAGAAAAGTTTGTCTATAATTAAGTATAGAATGGAATCGATGGCTAATCGTTTGATTATTTGATTTTCTTAAAGGCCGAGTTCTGACCACCGATTGTTAGACTAGTATTAATAGGTGTTGTCGTAGCTGTCGCTAAGTTGTTGCTGTTGGCAGAGTTGGGCTGAGTTGGAGGTGAAGGCGAGCCCCGGGGCGTCGAACCGGCGCTACTGTTGCGTCGCTCCGACGATATGGTGTCGAATGAATCACGAGATGCACACGAGTCGCGAGAATTCATGTCTACTGTCGGAGAGTCACCCGAATCTCTTGAGCCCATCAACGAGTACTTTGAACTATTAGAGTTAGACATTCTTTGATGTCGACGCCATTTAGCTCTTCTGTTACTAAACCAAACCTAAGATTAGATTTTGAGATAAGAGTTGAAAGTTTTGATTATAATTAATATAATCATTAGTTTTCAATAAAATTTAATTAAACATTGATTTCAAGTTTATATTTAACTAAAAGCGTAAAAAGGATTATACGGTTTAGAGGTATTTGATTACTGTCGGTCTGGCCGTCAAATAGTTCTTAAATATTTGTCTGGGCTCTAATATCTATCATGTCTCTTTATTCTTTATAAACATTTAAGCATAAAAATTAGCGATAAAAAGCATAGAATTATTTAACATATGTTAAAAACTTAGTGAATTAAAAAAATCAATGGCTAATGCCGGCCGGCACTGGTGTACAAAACATAATAACAGGCCTAAACCCCCTTGATTTTCCCCTTTAAGACTTAATGCAATAACCAATTATAGAAAAGCATTTTATTTAATATTTATATTCAGTAAACATTCTTTGCATTTGTCGAAAGGGAAATAAAATGGGGGTTTGGGTCTGTTATTAGGTTTTTCTATAATGTTGTTTTAACTAACTGTTATAGTATTACTTAAATAAATTGAAAACTTTTAAATATTTTAAGTTTGTAATTTAACCAATTAAAGTAATTTTAATTAATTTAGCTAAAAGGTAAATTTAAAATTTTAAAAATTAACTTTACAAAACATAAGATATTTACAATATTTAACTGGATTTATTATTTTACAGCAGTGAATACAATTGACCAAAACGTATACTCAAACTATACTTTTATTTTAGAAATTCGACAAATATTTCTTTAAATTTTAATCTAGGTAATTGTGCCTTTTTTGAGTTATTTAGATAAAAAAATTAGAAATTAAAAAAATCTGTAAATTTAGTTAAATTTGTGTAAAATACAAAATTAATGAGAAAAATGCCGGCAAATCTATATCCTGAATAAATCCTAAATAAAAATTAACTATTAAGGACTAATCATTTAAAATAAACCAATTAAGAATTTAATAAGAATTTTAATCAGTTTATATTATAATAACAATGTAAATTTTAAATTACATTAATTGAAAAAATAATTCAAGAAATATAATAGCAGTTTTCCTGATTAACAAAACAATGTTCTAAATGTTGCTATTTTAACAAATGTGAGTGAGGTTTATCCAGGGCAAATCATTAACGAGAGACCGGATTAAAATGATAAAATCTGATAGTTTTCAAATATCCTATAGTTAGTCGGACTTAATGACGAGAAGGCGATAGAGAATTATCACAAAATTGTGTTCAAACTTAGTTAACTATAAATCGAATAAAACAATTCGGAAAACCTATAATTTATCTCATGTTTAATGATTAGGTTTTATTTGAAATTCGAGTCCCATTCAGAGGAATTTGATGTGAACTGTGTTTTTGGCCATTAATGACATTTAGAGTAGCAATGGTTTGGCTATAGTTTGTAGTTATGCCTATTTTGCGAATTTAAACGAGTTTTGAGTCAGTTTAGAGAGCAATGACAGAATGGAAAACACATTAATGTTTTAGGCAAATGATCTGTTCGTCACAATTATGTTAGCCATCAAATCCAAATCGATTTAATAATTAAGAGCACCGTTTCATGAATAGTAATTGCTTTGCATTTGTTCTGACAATTATTCTAAAAGAGTTTTACGATTTGCATATCATATCTCGAATACTACACTATATTACTGCACAAAACAGTGTCTGCTTTCTAGTGCTTTGTAGTGCATAGTTGTGTAGTTGTTGTGTAGTTGTGTTGCCTTTTCTATAATAGTACTAAACATTTGCATTAAAATAATTCATTAAATGAAATTATTTTATTTTATTTTATTTTTTGTTCATTTTGTCAAATAAATAACACAATAAACTGACGAAAATATGTTTGTAATTTGAAATTAATGGAAATACACAATTCATTTATCTCTAGACTAATGATATTAAATTAATTCATTCTTTAGTTTCTCTTCACTTTTTCAATTCTTTCCAAACAAAAAATGTCTATTAATTAAAGCTTATAAATAGAATCTAACTTTCATTGAATAATTAATTTTTGCGCTTTTAATGCATTCAATGAATTTATTCAACAAATTGCACATTCAATGTTAAAACTGATTTGCAGTAAACAAATTAAACAAAAATTTAATTTTAATTTAACAATAAAATTTTGTTGAGTTTTAAATTGACACCAATTGTAATAATTGCAGTTTTTTTTAACTAGATTGTTTTAAATTATCGGTAAATATAATTTATGCAAAATTTAATCAATATAAAAAGTTTTTTAAACATAATCTCAATATTATTTATAAATAAAAGTATTTTTGAAAATTACGCTTTAATCTATATATGTGTATATTTATATATAAAGAATTTAAACCAAGAATTAAATTTTAAGACTTTATTGTTTCAAATCAGAAAAACTAATAAGAATTTAGATGAGACTGAGGACCGGAAACTGTTTAGACAATTACCACTAATTTTATGCTTCAGACAATACATGTATCCAGTGTTTAATGATATGAAAACTCAATTTTTTATTAGAAGAAAACAAGATTTTCAATATTTATAATTTATACAAAAATCACATAATTTAAGCATCCAAATTAGCAAAAATCAATTAAATGCAAATTTCTAATCTATCGTTACAGCGTTTGGCTTTTGCAACACATTTTAACTATTTTTTGTTTTTAATTTTTATTTGAATTTCTTACTAATTTATATCGATTTTGAAAATTTCATTATATTTTGTTATATAAATTCTAATGAAATTCTGCTCAAATATTTGTTAACAAATTAAATAATTTTTGTTGTTATTGTAAATTTCAATTAATGAATGACTTTTATTATGTAAATACTTGAATAATCAAAGGAAAAATTTATTTATTGATGTTACATGTATTATAAAATCTTGTATCAAATTAACAATTATTAGAAATAAGTAATTTATTCTAAATAAATACTCCAAACAAATAGTTAATTCATGGCATAGATATCAAACTTCTAAACATTCTTCGATTAAAAAACGGAATTAAATAAAAAAATTAAATTCTCTATTGTCTGAATTGAAAACTAAAAAAAAGTAATAATAATTTGTGTATACGTAGAGTAGTAGAAGAACTAAACTTTTGAGAAATTGATTTGTGTTTCTATCAACTAATTTATTGCTTGCTTTCTGGCCAACAGACACACGCATGGAGTGAATGCCAGCGCCAGAAGAACACAACTTATTGTCGCCCAGTCTCTCGATTTGAACAAAAATATGTAAAACTTTTTGCATAACTTTTGTCACGCAATCTATTTTAATAGCAAATGCTATTCATTTGTATTTCTACAAAAACTCATAACAAGAAACTCAATAATAATAATAATAATTGAAATAATAAATAGCAATTGTGTTGCATAGGCCGGCCGTCTATTGAATGGCTAAATACATCAGTATATGTATATATAATACGGTGTCTTCGGGTGCAATGCTGTCGGCGCTGCACATTCGCAGGCAAACCACAGCACAACCAATCAATTTGTTATGTTTTATTGATTTTACAATTACGCCATTCATTGCTTCCCTTTTCTCGAATTCATTATTATATTTATTTCATTTTCGACATAAAATTAGTGATTTTTTCTCCATTTCCTACAAACTATTCGTTTCACTCAATTCCAGTCATTCGAAGTTAATCTTCGAATTTCTCGAATTTAATATTCAATTTGATGTTCATTTTGCATGATCTCAATTCCCGATATATTTTTATTATTCCTATTTTTCATCTATTATTTCGAACAAATTTATTTATAATATGTAATTATTTTACGACAAAACTATAAACTGAATATTCGTTTTGATTAATGAAATCAAATGATATTATATTTGAAAAAATGATATTAAATAAAATGACATTTTATTTCATGAATTGCATTATAATATTGAATTGAAATTTAATGTATTTTAATTTAATTAACAGATTAACCGAAAGAATATGACAAATGTTTAATTTAGTTATTAATTAGAACAACTAAAAAACTTAATAAATAATTAATTCAATGTCTATTATTAATTTTCTTTTTATTAATTTTTTCTTGTTATTCATTAAAAAAATTAAGTAATTTGAAGTTGTTACTTTTAAAAATAAAAACTCTAATTACGAGTCATTTAAACAAGACAGTACTGACATATTTTTGTTTTATGCAAAATCAATTATTAATAGATTGAGTTGTTTTAAAAATTCAAATATAATTACTTTCATTGATTGTATTCAAAGTGTGCAAATGTCTCAGAAATAATTAGTTAATTAAAAATTAATTAACATTTAAAACAATGCTTTCAAAAGTAGTTAAAACACTTCGTTTAAATTGACTTTAAAACTAAAACAAAATAATTAGTTAATCTGACATACTACAAATTATGACTTAATTGCTAAATTTGTACTAGTTAAAGATAATTAAATGAGAAAATAACTTATTTAGTGCTAATTAATGCAAAACTTTATATATTATAATATTTATAGAAATGTCAAAATTACTTAATAAAGTCGAGTATATTGTACAGTAATATAGTATAGTATACTATACTGTATAATGTTATTACAGTAGTAGAATGTAATAAACTGTAAAATGAGCAATTTGAATTTGAATTGTAATTGTAATCGTAATCGTAATCGTAACTGCAATTATATGCCGTACCTGAACTCTGGCTTCAGACAAACTGGTGATCTGTGCGAGCCGTTCCCGAGTGGTGACACAGGGATAGTGTGTGCGTTCGAACTCTTCTTCGAGCACTTCCAGCTGCTCGTGAGAGAAAGTGGTTCTATTGCGACGAAATTTAGCTGAACTTGAGTTCGGGTCGAATGAGAGGTGCGGATCGAAAGCTAACTGTTGTTGTGATAGAACTGCTGATGTGTTGCTATGGTTTGGTGAAGAAGAGTTGCTATGATTACTGCTATTGCTATTGTGCTTAATGTCCTCCTTATCCATATCTCTATCTTCTAAAAGATTTTACACAAACTTCATATCATTACTTAAGCCAATAGAGCCCACATATGCCACTCCAATCACTCACCTCTATCTCTATTGTTTTCCATCTCTTCCCTATTCAGGTGTTGTTGTTGAAGTAGAGCCGCGTGTGATAGCGGGGAAGGCGGCCAGAAGTGCCCCGACTGGCCGTGCGGGTGCTGGTGTGAGGCAAGTGCTGCTGCCGCGGCCGCTGCTGCCCAGGCGGCGTACAGCTGGTGCGGCCCTGAGTTGCCTCCTATAGGACATGAGTATATTTACTGATTTTATTCAATTAATTGCAAACAATATCCAAACAATTGCATAACAATGCTTACCCGCATAAGGATGTGGCGGATGTGCCGAATGGTGGTGTGGATGAGGTGCTAGCGGGTAGTGGACGGAGGCCGCTGTGGCCGCCGCCGCCAATTGGTAGTTCCGGGCAAACTCTTGGGCCGCCCGTTCGGCTGCTCTGTTTCTTAAGATCCGATTGATTGATGAGACTGAGGGTGCGGTTCCATTGGTGCAAACGCCTGTGCGATCATAGATTCTAATTAATCTCTATATTTAAATATCTATTCATTATCTTTAGAGCTAATTAAGAATTAATTTTAAGTCAAAGTCGAAGTCGTTTTGCTTTTAACTATAATTTATAATTCAAGTCGAGATATACGAACAGAGAGTGAGATAGAGAGCGGTTTCCCTTATTTCTCATTTCCATTGAATTTATAATATATTAAAGAATAACAAAATGAGTCGTCATTTCACTTGCAGTTCATTTGTGTTCATTGATTGCATTCTTTGGAACTCAATTTCACTCCCGATGCCAATCAGTCACTTCGGGTTAACTGAGGTTATCAATAGGTTATGGGTATGGGTATAGGTATGGGTGCAACCACTGCTCATTTGCCAGCACTACTGTAACAGCACTACTCACTAGTCTTTCCTTTTGACACATCTCTCTCTCTCTCTCTTTCTCTCTCTCTCTCTCGCTCTCTCGCTCTCTCTCTCCTGCTCTCTTTCTCTCTCCTGCTCTCTCTCTCCTGCTCTCTCTCTCTCTCCTCCCGTTCCCTCTGATCTGTTTTAAGTTTTTTTGAACCACTGAATACCAAAATGACATTTAGTCTGAAGTTAATTAAGTTGTTGTTCGTCGCGCGCAAACCCAGCCATCGGAAGGTATAAAGCGTTTGTAAATACTGTAAAACTTGTCGGTCCTATCGGAAAGTCTGTGTTCTCTTCGAAACTACTGATGAGTTATATATTTCAAGTGAACGTCGAATGCATTGATAACTCTCTAAGGCTTTAATCAGATTATTTAATTTTGGTTTTTCTCCTTAACAAAACTTTACAAAGTTTGCACAATTATCTGCTTTTGAAAAATGTCACTTACATTAAAAATCTCAAATATTTCAGATCCCCTCCCCTTCAGGTGTCTCAGGGTTTGCAAAACTAAAATAAATATATTTTAGTTTTTCTTCAATGAGCGATAAGACTCGACTCTTCAAATGACTCTATAAATCAAAAGGACTTTAAGACGACATTGTGTTTATCATTGAGGCTAAGCATTAGTCCGACTCAGACTGACTATTAGAGACCAAACTCGACACTAATAATTGAAATCTGCTTTTCATAAACAACTAATTTATTAGTTTTTGATTTTTTTTAATTAAAAAAAGATAAAGATTGAGAGAGATATTGTCAAATTGTTTTGATTTTGCTAACTGGTCTTTCCTGTAATTTTTCACCACATCAAACACAATCCACTAAATGAAGAATTTTTTAATTTAATGAAAGTTTGTGTAGAAAATAGTAAAAAAGTTTGCGAGAGTTTGCAAGTCATTAGAGTGGAACTCATTTGCGGACGGACTGTATTTGTGAGTAAGTAATAGTGAAATCTTAGGAAAAGCGTTTCAATTGGTGTCACTGTTTCAGAGACACAGAAGACGAGTGAAATTTTTTGGGCCTTTTATTCAGTTTATGAATTAGTTTGTGAGCGCCGGAAACGGCAACTCTATAATCAAGTGACGAATACCAATACTTCCTGTCTTTGCAAATGTTAAGGTTAGGCACGAGTGAACAAAACTATTAAAACTATAGTTAGTCAAGAGTTTATAGAAAGTACCTGTGCTATTATAGTTGTGCTCACAAGAGGGGCTCAATGAGAACTTCAGACAATGCTATGAATGAGCAAATCTGTTGGGTGTGTGCGCACAGGCATTTAATTCATGCGGATAATTGGGTTGTCTTGTGGCCAATTTCACACATTACTACCTGAGCTCAGACTCAACAATCATTTATTGATTGCAACAACAAAACGAAATCCGATATTCAATGACTTTAAATGTCTATACTATCAAAACTACAATTTTCTGCTCATCAGCTGTTAATTCAAACTCATATTAATTTATATTTTATAAATACAGTAATACTGTACTGTATTATAGTTTTATACAATGCTATATAAATAATATTGCTGACTTTGAAAATTTAACAAATTCTCCTTAAAAATTTACCATTTTACTTCAATCTAAACCCCCCTAAACCAGCTAACCTTGGCTAACCCTGGCTAACCCTGGTCATATATATTCTGTCCATTCCATCAAATAATTAATTTTTCAAAAGCAATCATTTATTAAATAACACCATATCTGACATATCATATCATAACAACTTTGTATTTAACAAACAAAATAAAAAATCAATTTTAATTTAGCTACGGATAAAAGAAAAAGTTTAAAATTTATTACTTTTCAACACTTATTTAAATAAATTTTAAGAATGATACAAGTTTAATCATTCTTAAAAAACAACTAGCTCAAGCAATTATCAACTCAATAGTTAAGCTCAACTAAATAAAACTAATTTAATTAAGTTAAACTGTTAATAAATCAATTCTAATTATCAAATACAATTTTAAATATATATTCAATTTAGCATGACATTATATTCAATGATATAACATCGCCCTTGGTTCATTTTGGTTTATAATTATTTTTGATAATAAAAAGTAAACTAAAAGTAATTTTATTTTTAATCTAAAAAATTTAATGAAATTGAAATTTGTTTCTCAAAATCTATCAACTTTTTAAGTATCTCTAAAACATCAGATTTAGTTCTAACCGAAAGCAATGCCTTTGGCTTACAATTAATCACTTGTCCATTAAGTTATCAGTTAATGAAGTTTGCATTAATTTCATGACTCGTTTGTCAGTTATTGATAGCGATTAACAACAAATTGCAAGAAATCAGTTAATCAAACCTTCGCTGATGAGTCGTTCCCGTATTTCCCAAGCGAAAATCGTCGGGTTCTCTCTTTTGTATTGTTCAATCTTGTTGACCACAACGGGTGTCGCGACCTTTGGCTTCGAACCCCCAATCACTGTCGAATGATTGGGTGAACGGAACAGGGATGCGGCCGACGCTCCAGAGGATGCTTCGTAATAACGACCTGAAAATTATAGCCGAAATTATATATTGACAACTCTGTACTCAATTCAAAATATATATATTTCAATGCATTTAACGATTGGGTTTAGCCGTAATTTAAGTCTCACGTACTTAACAAATAGGAGACTCGATATTCGTTAAGTGTTTCTGTACTACAAGTTATGCTTTAGACCTAAAACAACAAAACCTGAGACGAGTAGTCATTTATAGTTATATTAATATAAACGACTTAAAACTTATATATTAACTAATGTAACAAAACAGAAGCACACCTGCCCTGCCTTTCCATTTACTCCAGCTATAAAAAGTTGCTTTCTTTCAGATCATCAGAAGTTAAATATTTTATAGTTTATTACTCGTAATGAAAGAGACAAAAGGGTTGCAATTATAACACAAGAACCGGATACAGGTGCTATTGTCTGTCCCGATCCAATGCTTAAACTTTATTATGGTTTAGGTTTTTGTTTCATATTTAATCTGATTTACTATTATAATACATAGCGTTTTAAAATTTAAATTACGCTATAATTTGCAGTGAAATGAATGCATTTTATATATGATATCAATGAATAAAAGCTAAGCAAAAACGAACTGAAATAATATAATAGAAATGCAATTGATTCGAAAGTCATGATTCAAACACATTAATAGATGAAAACGGAACTCCGCTTTGATAAAAACAAATGAGTAATCATGTTGTCCAAGATGTGTGTCTTATATCTCTTTATATTTATATTTATATACATATCGCTATAGTTTATATATTAATATTACGTTATATTGTATATACTGTACGTATGATATAAATAACAATTAGAGTGCAAATATGTCCAGAGTCGGGGCTCACCTAATAATTTACTGACAGCTGCCGTTTGGAACGGAGAGAATGGACTCATATGCGACAGATTGGCCGGACTTATGGCTGGATGTGGCAGTGGATGACTGAGTTGAGTGATAGGCTGTGGAGGCGTTCCATTGCTAGTGTTATGGCTGTGGCTGTGATGGTGTGGATGCAGATGATGAGGAGATGTAGTGGTTGTCGGTGTTGTTGGTGTTGTCGGGTCACGAGTACTGCCTGAGAGATGATAAGCACAACAACATTAACTAATTTTTTCCAATTACTTGCAAAATATAGATAAGTAACCAATGATTAAGCGATAATCAGTCGAATTTAGGCTGAATTTGATTGCAATGATTAAGTGATTTCGAGATACTATGAGAGCAAACTGTACTCCAATGCAAACTAATGTTTATTTCTTAAACTTATATAACTTAACAGAATAACTGAATCAAAATAAATGAAGATTTAATTGTTAATGGATGAGAAAGTAATTTTGTTTTGTTACTAATTATTCGAACCGTCATTACTCGATTCGAAACGATTTTATTTCATTTAATGAGTACACAAAAGTAGAATAACTCAATTCCATAATAGATTAAGAAATTAAGAATTAGAAATTATATTAATTAATTAAAAACCAATTATTTGTATTTGAACAGCAAAAGCAAATAATTTTGACGCAAAAAACAAAACAAAATTAAGATTTTTTGAAATGATTTGTATAAAGACATAATGAATACCTGATTTATTATGTGATGCTATAATGCCGTCGATATTGAATTTGATTTTTTCATTTTCCAATTTTTCGATACCTGTTGTACGAGAATTCGTACGCAAATCCATATTTCTTTTCCAAAACCAAAGATTAAATTAGAATTTCTTCTATTTTTCAATCAAAAAATCAAAATATTTTTTGAAGAAATGATGGAATTCCTAAAAATGATTTATATAAAGTAAAAGATAAGTTAATTATTTTTTCTTCAATTTTTGTTTCATACAACAAGTTTTTAATGTTTGTGTGCATTAAAAATAGAGACAAAAACTGTTTACTTATTCGACTCACTCTAAATGATTATTTCGGTTTATCTCAGTTTAATATCAAAGAAGGTTTTAATTTTCGACTTTCTTTAAGTGAAGCAATTTTTTCTTTTATCTAAACTTTTTTTCCTATTCTAGAAATTTGTTTTTTCAATTCGAAAGAATCTCCAAATTAATTAAGAAATTAAGAAATGAGTAAACGAGAGAAGACTTAAAAAATCGAAAACCGAATGATTGAAATGTTTAACGAGTAGTTAACATACAAACTGATAAATTGAATATTTCTATATTTATTTCTCTTAGCACTTATCAAATAACTGGCTCTCGTCTAACGTCTAACTCGTGTACATTTCAAAAATAATATATCAAAATCAAATCAAATTAAATTTCTTTTGCGTTTTTCGCAAACTTAGTCAAACTTTTTTAAAGAATTTTTTTTTGAGAGAGAGAGGGAGAGAGAGAGCAAGAGAGAGAGAGAGTGAGAGAGAGAGAGAGAGAGAGAGAGAGAGAGAGCAGGTAAAAAAGAGCAAAAATTTTCGCACTTAAAGATTAGATCATCTCTTCTATTATAAGCCATTATAAGCTAAGAGTCGCATAAAATAGTGTAAAATAATTATTTAAATTACACTTTCGAGTGAATCAGTAGAACAAAGAAGTAATTCGAATGACACAAAATGTCAAAACAGAAAAATTAAAAAATACTTAATTTAAATTATTCAGTGATTCGGGAATTTTTTTCTCAATTTAATTTCATAAACTTAATGTGCGCTCAAAAGTTAAGAATTTAAATCGTTTAACATTTAGAA
Source organism: Belba bartosi (assembly GCA_034693685.1). Lineage (NCBI taxonomy): Eukaryota > Metazoa > Arthropoda > Arachnida > Sarcoptiformes > Damaeidae > Belba > Belba bartosi. The sequence goes on along the minus strand of JAQFXP010000030.1, from coordinate 47,343 downwards.
CTTCTTTGCATTCGAGCCTTAAGAAGAAATTTATTTATTACCGAATAAGAGCTGTAATTAATGTTAATATCTATTGCTTAACAACTTGTTATTACTGTGAAAATGATTAAAGAAAAAATTTAATCGTGAGAGAAATTATGAAATTATCACAAAAAAACCAAAACATTTAAAAAATTAGCGACCAAGGGTACACTGTTTGTATTGTTTGATTGAGCTTTATTTTCTTAAAACATTTCATTTCACATTTCAAGTCTTTTTATATAAAATTATACTAAACTTCCTCTCTATTCATCTCAAAGCAAAACTAGAGTTATATGATTGAAGACCTTTTCAGTCGCTATTCGACATTTTTCATCAATTTATACTCATTGCCAGAGATTATAATGAATTGGGAATAGGGCTGTGAAATAAGGCATTTTAATAGTGATAGTAACAGTTGGGGTTAGCAATAAAACTTGCTAATATACAAGTACATATTTGTTATAATGAACACAATTTCTATTTTTAGATAATCGCAATTTAAAATAAATAACAAAATTTTATTTAATTAAAATTTATCATTATATTTAACAAAGTCTAAGATTTAACAAAGTCATAGTCATTAATGTGTTAAAATATTTTTATTGTTTAAAAAATAATATATTGTAGTTAAAATATCTAATTTATTATTATTTTGTTAATTAAAAATTAATTTCTCTTTAACTTCTGCGGAAGAAAAAAAGCCCGATTAAGAAGTTTAACAACAAATAATTTTATTTTGTTAAATATATTTTTAAAAAATAATTTAAAGGTTATTACTTTTAATTTTTTTAAATGCGCAATTATAATAATAATAATATAAATAAAGTAAAATCCAAAAAATAGAAATTTTTATCAACTTATATTAATTTATAATTATCAAGCCAAGTTATTTTAGATCTACTATTATTAATAAAATGCACTTTTTCTTAGCTCTAGTAATCAATTAAATAAAGTATACGAAACCGAAAGCTTACTGTAATTTATAGATAACTTAAAGGTAATTGTTTTCGATGATAATTACTCTTATAGAAAGAAAATTTATACAGAATTCATGAGATGTGCACTCCCTTTGAGATCAGATAATCGCAACACATTGTATAAGAAGTGCTAATTGAAAAGCGAACAAAAAATTCAATTAAAAAGATCAGAAGAAAAATCTCATTAATTCTGTTAACGCGTTATAAAAACCAGAATTTTAGCGAAAAAATAACTAAATAAATAAAATAATTAAAAAATATTTTGAAAATAATTTGCATTGCAACTTAAAATTGAAAATATTTAATATAAATCTAAGTTTTCAAAAACAATAAAAAGTTAAAATTACAATTTTCAGTAAATAAATAAATAAAATAAAAACAAATTTAAACTTTGAAATAAAAGTTTATTTTTTGAAAAACTTTCAAATATTTACCTTTTCGTAAATAAATAAATATTTTTTACAATGTTTGGCATTTAATGGAAAAAAGTGTAAAATAATGAGATAGTGGTTAACACAAACAACACAGATCTGGTTTACTAGCAATTCACAGCACATAAATCATTGTCTAGTTAAAATGCAAGAAGTTCATATGATAGCACAGGTAGTGTAGCGAGTGTAGTCTTGTTTGTTAGGTATGTGCTAAACCAACGGCCAAATGATCGCAATTATGGTCTCGAGATTCCCTCAAAACCTCAACTTTCCATCAGAAGAATGAGGCAAAGCATGAAAATGCAACTAAAACTTATTACCGGCGCACATACCTGTGCCAGAATAGGCACCAACACTAAGCAAAATTGAATGTTTGCGAACAAGAAGGCTGTCTCGCAATTGAAAGGTGCCTCTCATGAGCTGAGCGACTGATAGGACTGATAGGTGACTGAAATAAGCAGTTAATGCAATACTACTAATAATGATTGTAATGATACCTCTATTACCTCAACTATTGTCGTTTGTCTGAGTCTGTGTCTCTGGGTCTCTCTCTCTCTCTCTCCCTCCCTCCCTCCCTCCTGCTCTCTCTCCTCTCCCTCTCTCTCTCTCTTCTCTTTCTTTCGATCTCTGTCGACCCGACGCACACCGAGTTAGGGATTCGGAGTTTGCACAGCATATGAGACTCGGATCAAATCAAATTTGATTATAATTATTGAATAAAAGCTTCATTTCCTTTGCGTTATTAGTTTTGGTTGCATTAGTCGCTTCTGATTCTAATTTAGTCTCTAATTCTGTCTTTGATTTAATCTCTGACTCAAACTTCAGTCTTACTTTTAAAAAAATGACAAACATAGCGATGGCTTTAACTGTTTAATGCATTAATATGTGATTCTCTGTTGGAATGGTATAGAAGCAAATTAAAGACATTCAAAAGTCAAAATGACTAGTTTGTCTAACAATTGCCGTCTCGCCAATATACAAATTGACAAATTTAAATGTATTCATTTAAAAAAAATATTTATTATAAATTTATTATTTTAAAAATATCTCATTTATTAAGTCATTTATAAATATTTTTACTAATTTATTTAAATTTTATTAGAGAATTCTAACTCTTTATTGTACTAAAAAATTCAAAGTTTTTATACAATTCTAAATATAATTTATAAATTTAATCAAATAAAAAATAGAGTATAAAGCAAATTAATTGTTTAAATTAACTTTTGGCAAAATGTATAAATTTTTGGCAAAATGCAATTTGCCCAAATGCATACTTTCCCAAATGCATATGGCGATATTGACTTGATAGTTTGAACGCAAGAAGCAAATTTGTGTAACTTTCCTCATAGTTTGTAAATTAATGCTTATATGACTGCAAATTAGTAACTAATGCGGCGGTTGATGACAGACATTGGTTTGGCTTAGTTTAGCTCAGTTTTGGATTTTTAGTTAACTTTAGGCAATAATAACTACTACTGCGCAACAATTTTCATGAGTTGCCGGGTTTTGATTTGTCGGGAATCAATTATATTGCGATTTTTATTGTCGGCCAAATTGATGTATTTTTGATGATCTTTAGCTTTGGGGCATATAATTCAACTTAACATTTGAAAGGGCTTTGAGCTGTAAGTCTGCAAACAAATTGAACGATTCAGTGGTGAGCAGTGCTCAGCAATGACTACTCGGGACTCATAAAAATGCAAACATATATATCTACTATACATACAGTATATTAAAATAATATAACTTTTGAAGTTTGTATAAAAGTTCTGCCCTCAGGTAACGAGGCTTTAGAGGTTTAGGTGCCAACCATCTGAAGAACACCGCATACAGTCATACAGTCTTTCATAAAAGTAGACTTTTTTTTTATTAAACACCTCTCTCTCTCTCTTCCCTACTCTCTCTCTCTCTCTCTCTCCCTCTCTCTCTCTCTCCCTCTCTCTCTCTCTCACTCTCCCTCTCTCCTACTCTCTCTCCCTCTCTCCTACTCTCTCTCCCTTTCTCCTACTCTCTCTCCCTCTCTTCTACTCTTTCTCTCCCTCTTGCTCTCGCTCTCTCCTGCTCTCTCTTCCCTCCCCTCTCCCTCTCTCTTCTGCTCCTTTTCTCTCTTGTTCTCTCTCTCTCTCTCTCTCTCTCTCCTTTTCTCTCCTCTCTTTCCATCCACTAATGCAAGTGAACTGAACTCTAACTTAAACTTCAATTACAAACAATTCAAAACTGAAATTCAATCGAAACTCAAACTATAAACCGAAAAGAAACTCGTTGTCACGTCGTAAAGAAGTTAAGACAAGATTGTCATTATATTATCAAATGCTATAAATGGTTGCAATAGTGGCATTAGAGGCAATGGAGGCATTCGAGGCATTGGAGACATTGAAGGCATTTGAGGTATTGGAAGGACCAGTGATTTCGCGCATTGAGTCGAGCATTACTGCAATACTGTAGTAATTCTGTTAAATAAAGAGCTATAGAAAGTCATAGCGATTATGATATTCGATGGCTTTCGGCAATTCTGAGCAAAAGGGCAATGCATTTGCATTTGGCAGAAGAGGCGGAATCGAAGCCAAATATTTAGAGCTCGAAGGTATTGGATGTATCACTGGTTCAGATATGAAACACAAAACCGCAAATTACGAGAAGCAAGACATCAAACATTCAATTTAGCGAAAGGCACTGTTGAGCACAAATACCTTATATGACTGGCTCTCTTAGCTGGCCTGCATCGCCAAACATAGGTTGGCGGCACCGGCACCACAAACCGATTATATGCCATCTAATTGACATCATATGTCTGCCATCACTGCAATGACTGCCGACTTGACAAATGACGGCTTCGGAACCATTGCTTTCAGAGCATTAGAGAAGAGAGTATTGCAGATCAGATCGAATCTAATTTAATACTAAATAAATGCATTAAACGCAATACGAATTACTCTTTTAGTGGTTCTCCATTCACTCAATTCTTTGCACTCTTCAATGCCCTTAAGCCATGAATCAAGTGTTGTGACAATGAGCACATCAGTTGGCAATGACATGTCATTCCAATCCCTATCATAACACAGATAACACAGGAAACTGGAGAACAACCGTTTGAAACAATCAAAAGCTACTGACGATTCAAAGCAACGATTGCATTAAGTTTTTAAATTAAATTTTGTTGGATTTAATTAAAGGGTGCGGCCGTTCAGCCGGGCCATTGTTTGCAGTCGCAACTGAGTGCTTGACAATAGGTTTGTGACATTAAGAAACACAACACATATGCAGACAATCGGTTGAGACTATCACCTAAAGTGAGCATCACTTCAACAAAACGAATCACTAAATTAAAACTTATCTAAAACCCTATTCTAAGCTTTCGATTATAAGTTGAAATTAAATAATGGCAAAAATATTCTTTATATCGTATTATTTTATTCAAACACAAAGCCATTAATAATTGTTTTAATGTTAATGTTTGAGCAATTTTTCTCTAACTCCAGTCATTGGATCAAAACTTCAAATACAATCTTTTTGTTGTTTTTTGATGTTTCGTAACCATATATTTTATATCTATTGATGAGCACTGAGCGTGCGATACATTTTTGATTAGTTTCTACAAAAGCTAAACCACTTTAAGGAAGCTTTCATTCCTTTCGCAAAATTCATATATTAATCATAATTTCAAAAGCTATAGATTGCCGACTCATGAAAGAGATGACAAATAGAAGAAATAAATTAGTTAATTCGAATCCTGTGCATTGGGCAGACTAACACCGGCAGCAAATATGTTAACTTTAGATTTTTATATTAAAAGTTTTAGACTTGAAGAATAGGTTTGACTGTTTCGTAATATAATTGAGAAAAGCTATTGAGAGAGAATAAGAGAGATGGCAGAGAAAGAGAGGAGAGACATGGGAGAGCAATGGGAGAGAGCAGGAGATTGAGTGAGTGAGTGAGAGAAAGAGCTAGGGGAGAGAGCTATTGATGGTTTGGTCTTAATGTAGGTCTTGTTTCTAACATTAGTAACAACAACACAAAATTAGTAACGCAACGAACACGCGATCCCAAGTGCACGCTAACTATTAATACAGGTATGAGCTCTGCTCTGCTGTATACCTGTGCTCTGAGTGTTGGGTCTGTTCGTGCAATGCCTATGAGTTAGTGTGGCGTTACTCACATTTTGTATTAAGCATTTGAAAGGGGACTCCGATTCAGGATTGTATTGCACGCGAAACAGCGAACACTAAAGCAAAGCTCAATACAATCCTCATCACTATTAGAGGCCAACAATCACTATAACTGATCATAACTTGTATACACTTTACATGTATTGCAGACAAATGAGTTCGTATTTTTGGAACCCAACCCTCTGTAAGTGGGAAATAGAAAGCTTCTAACACCTCATATCCAGACCAATATTCTAATTTTTTTCTCCGCCTTTACTTAATTTAAAGCCAATTATATCTTATATATAAATTAAATAAATCGTATAATTCTGTCATAATATTGTATTTACTATTACAACACAATTAAGATCACACATCAAATACATTAAAAGCTATTTTTAGTTCTCAACTCGTTTAACACTACAAACTTTTTAACATTACATAAATCTCAAATCATTTAACAAAACTTATATATGTTTTTTAGACAAATTTCTAATCTATACATAAAATAATTAATGGAATAAATGTTATGATAAAAACTACTTTATTGATGATAATTCAATCGATATTATAAACAATATAAGTTAGTATTTCTAAAGCAATCAATTATTTGTATGTGTTTTGGATATAATAAGAATTGCTTTGAAACAGAAGTGTTTGCTTTAACATATTGTTTATATGAGAATAATATTTGTTTTGCAGCAAAAAAAGGTTTATTCGTAACAATGATCTGATAATTGAACAATAGATGTAATGCTTTTGAAAAATAACGTCGAATAGATTTAGTCAGGGATTGAGAAGGTGGGCCGATCCAGGGGGATTAAGGGAGGGATGTTTCCAAAAAATTTGGCCAAAAACCTATTGGGTATCAGAAATGAAATTTTTCTAAAAACGCGCAAAACCCCTATTTATTTATAATAAAATTTTACCTAATTTAACTAGATTTAAACCGGATTTAGCAACAATTTACAAAAGATTTCCCAATTTTAATTTAAAAAACACAAAAAATTTGCCGAACGTCCTCGGCGGCTGGCAAAAGTGCTAGAGAAGATAAATGCCAATTTTTAACATTAGGAGGGTTTTATGCCTGATCCTCTCATCTCGATTATTGAATTTAGTGTATTAATTTGTAACTAATATAATTACACTTGTACATTATATTCGTTTTTATAGTGATTCAAATTTTTCAATCAATGCTCAAAACTTAAGAGCATTGCATATAAAGTATTGTCATATTATTTAATTTAGTACTAATTGAGCATTAATTTAAAATTTTAATTAGCAAGTTATATAAATTATAGTAAGTTTTATTTAATTTTATATAAGTTATTTGTTTTGTTTTGTTCATAAATAATGAATCAAATTCTAATTCTGATTCTAATTTTGGTGAAAATTAAATTTGTTTTGAGAATTAAGCCAAAAGAATAGCGTTTCTGAACATTACTGCAAAGAATACTAACCGGAAATTGAGAGACAACTGACACTTGAGCTACAATTGCAGTGTTTGACAAAATTATAAGGTTTTGATTTCCGGCTTTTATATTTCAAATTATCAAACGGAACGGAAATCTTTACATATTATCATCACAACTATCATCAGAGGCAGTCATAACATTTGGGTAACTGAGTCGAGAGTTTCAACAACAACAGCTCGACTAACCATTGAGTCAAAACTGCATACAGTCTAACGGATCAAATATAAAATTATGGTCTTCTCGATCACTTCATACAACAAATTATTTATTTTTCCTATTTTTTGGGAAAAAATATAATTTATATTCGTATGAGTGAATGTGCACCTGGCAATCAACCACTGTTCAACCTTGTTCAAAAGTGTTTGCAATATATAGATCAGTCAACAAATATTTAGTTATTATTCGACACTTATGTATATAATATACTCTTGAAGTGCATACAACTCAACACTCTATTGACAAAATAACTCAATTCTAGTGCTGACAAAATGATGAGATAATGAATAATTAAAAATCAGTTAAACTTAAATCTAAAAACATTTAAAAGTCTTAATTGAAGTCAAGGCGACGATTATTTGGCAAACAAATTGATTTGAAAGCACTTTATTTCATTGCCATCACTAGTATTGCATACATGTGTTCGCAACAGTCGACAGCAAAGAGGGAAAGAGAGGGAATGAGAGGGAAAGAGATAATACAAATTAAAATCTTTTGTTAATATTTCAATAATAACGCTCTATAGACCGGTATATAATTATGAATGAATCGGACAAAAAATGTATGAAAATTTGTTCCACTAAAAATAGTAATAACTCGTCTTTATTATTTACTATTTAATATTTACTATGACTTTAATTTAATAGAAAAAAACTAAATTTTAAAAACTCGACGAATAATAATAGGCTTTATATAGAATAGTGTGCAAAGAGCGCAAACATGAGCGCAATATCTCATTCTTCATGACAAAACTTCATCACCATTTGATGATCCGTTAGTATAATTGAGCCCAAACTGGCTCCGGATATGATTTTTTTAGTGTTGCTCCGATTATTGTTACAGTGCTGTTCGCTTCTGTTCACTTTTTCATTATTATATACTATAAAAAACGAATTATTATTATTATTATTGTGATAATACAGTACAGTATTGTTAATAGAGAGGTCTCAACTGAAATATGATTGCGTCGCTCAGCGACTAATTTATGTTTCATTACTACTCAGGAAATGCCTCCCAAATGAAAAAAGTGAAAAAACATTGTTTGCCTCCAAAATGCCTTTTATATTGAAGCAGTTTTTAGAGTTAAGCATTAAATCATAACTTTGATAATAGACTCAAAAAAATATCGTCAAACAGTAAGTTGTTCTACAATCACATTAAACATTAAGTGGATATTAATAGAGTTTAAATTTCTAAACCTATTAGTGAATGAGTGGAAACGGGAACTGAACCAGAATTTGCTTTAAATGTTTGCTCAACTCAAATATCAAATACACATATACTCTAATACTCTAATACTTTATAATAGAATAATTGGTGGAATAATTGATGCAATAATAAATTTATGCTTAATTAAGTGAAAGCTGAACTCAAGTAATTAATTAAATGAAAAGCATATAAAGCAATAAATTAATTGATGGATGTGTTTGGTCAGCATATCGACATGTGCTCCTCTGCCTGTGCTGCGCCAAAACACTACACACATTATACACATTAAGCATACACAGACTCAAGCAGTCAAACACATCTCTCATTCAATTTTATAGTCTAATTAATTAGTACTGAAATAGCTTTTTGCTGAGTCTTAATTGTATTGAGAAACAGCTGCCAAAACACGCAAAAACTTTGTTCAAAAACTGATTCGACAACAACTGTCAAAAGACATTATTTCTGATATGAGTTTTGAATAAGTATTTCGGGCTCAGCTATAAAGAAATTATAGTCACCTGTAAAATGATAGCCAAGAGTGCAATTTCGGTGCACATTAGTGTTACTCTAAATGAGCCACTTTTGCATCTAATAGATGTATACATTCATACGTACTATACATCTACAGGTATACATACAGTCGTATACAACGTATACGCACTATACAGATACGTACATAGCAGGCATAGACAGGCATAGACAGGCAAAAGCAGCTACTGTTTGAACCGCGCATTTCAACCAAACATTAAAAACGCTTTACATAAGTAATGCAGTAATGCTTTGGGCATTAAATCATTGCGTTTTTGCATTTGGATTATGTAGTGTTTGGCCCCGAAGGCACGTCGAAGACACGGCGGCAGCAATACTAATTTAAATTGTCGCCAGAGTAAGGCACAGGCAGTTTGCGTTCATTGAACAGCACTTGGGATATTTGCATTTTTAGAGATCAAGAATCGAATTTAATGAATAAATCGAATGAATAAAATGTATGAAAATATGTGTTTACGCAATGGTTAATATGATTTGATGATCTCTGGCCCCGGGATTGCGTGCCGTAATTATTGCACTTTAATTAAAATGATTGACAAATTGCTTATTAGATGAGACCTGTATTCGAGTTATAGTGAGTTACAGTAGAATAGCAGAGGAGAGCAGTCGAGCAATAGTTGAATAAAAGATAATTTGTTAATAAACAGAATTGATTGAAGATTTTCGATATCGAATTAGAAGAATGAGAGGAACGATAAATATTTTGAACAAATTAGTCGAAGGAATAGAAGTTTATTATCGAAGTTATGTTTCAAAAGAAATATTGTGTTTGAGAGCAATAAAACGAAGCGTTTCTCAGAGGCAGTCAACAGAATATGATTGACGAATGGTTTTATGGCGAGAATGGATAGACTTAAGTGAGAATAGCGAGTCTAACCAGAATGCTGTGCTGCACCCATGCCTCTCTACCCATACCCATACCTCCACTTTTCACTACAGAGTTATTACAACATATCGGGGATTAGTTTACATGAAGTGAAAAGTATAACTTTTAGCTCATATTTATCAAACACTCTATTATTAATGCCTTTTCTTTTGGTTAGGTTTCAAACAATCAAAACGCAATGAATGCAAACCGTATTAACGCTCGTCAGCACAAACTCAATATCAAATATATCAATCAGTTTTGTTGCCATTCGAGAAATGTAATTAAACTAATTATTGACAAATTATATCTTGCTCTCTTTTCCAATCGTCAATCAAATGCAGTTCTCAACTAACCATTACATTTCATGCCTACAAACTCAATCAATATAATGTCTAATCAAAACCTAATAAATTTCTATCTTATACTAAATTTTTAAACATTTTTTAATAAGTATTTTATCATTGCTTTCTGTTTAATAACAACTTATTTTCAATAATACAAATAAAAACTTAAATTCAAATCTTTTAGTTTATCTAAAATCAAACAATTCTAAAATAATTTTGAATTAAATGACATTTAGTTCATAGATATATCAAATTTGATTATATATGCCGTTCAATATTTGCAGTCAATATTGAATTTTAATGTTATTATTATAATTAATAAAAGGAATGTATGAAAGAGTAGGAAATTTTTTGAAATAACTAAATAAATCAGAAGTTATACAAAAAGAAAGAGCAATAATATTATTCAGTGTTGTAACTGATATAATTGCACTGTAAGGTCAGTGTATTTTCGACAAATCCTTGATATTTAATCAAAAGGTGAGTCAAAGATAGTTTAAGAGAATTCATATCAATTCAAAATCTTAACATACATTTGAAAGTTGACAGAAAAACAAAACAAAGCGAAACAAAACTCAGAAAAAAGATTTATCAGTCAGAGTAAGCAATAATTCAAAAGCAATTCTAACCTAAAATGTGATATTTATTTTGGGAAAAACTAATAGAAAAAACTGCATCCAAGATCATTTCAATCTTTTTCATTAGTTGTTCGCATACTTTCTCAGCCATACTAAGAGTCAGACAATATAGTTATTTACAAGTATTGGCTCTAACTTAATGTCATATTTTTCTTTACTAAGAAAATAACATTTTTGCTTTTTTTGTATAAGTTTATAAAAAGGTGAAGTGAAGTGCAATAAATATTGCATAGTTTCACGATTTGGTTGAGAATATTGTGGAGTACTGTAGATGTGCTGCTTATAAGTAATAATGTCTATTAAGCTGATGCTCTGCTACTTGAATAACCTGTAATAGACTACAAAAATATAGGTTCTCTCCACTGATGAATAACATGTGAAAATAAGCATTCAATGAATAATATGAACACAATTGACTCTGAAATAGAATTTTCTATTTAGCAAACTTTCACATAAGTATTTTGCAATTTCAAATAAAGCCTTTATAAGTTGTACTGGATCATATTTTTCGGCAATTGAGCTCTAGTTATTAGAGTCTTCTTTTGTATTGATTGACTCACTCGACATATAATTGAAATCGAGACCTAATAAGATAGACTTCACTCAATGCTATACAATATGTATAAATCAGTGAAAGTAGTAAACAGTTGCCAATGATTTGACATAAACTGTAATATAATTAAAATTAATAATCGTTTTATTTGCAAACCCTACTGGCACTCAGTGTTTGGGATAAGAAAGCCAGAGCTCGGGTATATAAACAATGAATAATGAGTTAAAGAGCAAAACAATTGGTTATCTTTAGCAATATATCGGTTGGAGTGGCTTTGGTTAGGAAAGGCTAATTCGGGCACTAAATGAACAGTTGATTCAGTAGCGATTATCTCTAAGACCGGAGCAGAGATCCCAATCCCGTAAGGGCTCTGTTTGCTAACCGCCTGTAGTGCTACCCAACTGTTTATCCCACAGAATAGCACTTAACCTCTGACACCCGTAGAAATAGCTGAAGATATATCTCTACTTTAAAAAAATGCAATTGATTTGTGAGAAAGAGAAAGTAGTGCTCTTTCGCCCAAAATTGATCAAAACTACGGGCGCTGTCTCTGTCACTCGTATTCCTGTCTGAGTCAGTCATAAGTTATTTATTGTAAAAGAGATATACATTTGTATAGAGTATTGGTTTGGGTGAATGGGAAGCGCAGGAAAATGTAGTAAAATCTGTTCATGCTAATGATGTATTGTTAATATTCGAAACATTATAAAACAAATTCACGTTTTTGTGCCAACAGTCTAATAGGCAAAGCATAGATCACTGATAAACGAAAGTTTTCTCTCATTTCATGTATTCTCTCAAGAATTACATTCGAATAATAAAATACTTAATCTCGAGAAATATCTTTATATAGAATTAGTTTTTTAATTAATCTGGTCAATTTATTGTGCATGATCGCCCAATTCTGATTCAAGCATTATTATTAAGCGCCGGCATGAGAGCCCACCCACACATCGATTTGCAATAGTTTAATAATTAATTTGTGGGCAATTTGTTGCGTGATTGCTAGCCGACCAAAGCTGGTATTGTACAATTCATTTTAATTTTGGTTTGATCCCGGACATTCTACATTGGCAATGGAATTGCGATAAAGTATTACCGCTTAGAAATCAACTTGTTTCTCATTTGGCGATTGCATTCCATGACTAAATACAAATTAAATATTATTAATAATAATACAGTAATACTGTATTAGTGTTGGAAAAAGTATTAATATTCAATACAATGTAATGAGTCTAACGCAGAAAAAAATTAATTAACAAAGGTTTAAAAGTCAGAGATGTTTTGTTGCAAGTTAGAAAATGTTTTATAGAAAATGTTGCACATTATGAGTCCGTCCCCACAAATAAGCCAAATCAGTGTAAACCTGAGAGCTTGAGAGCTGAGAGCCTGAGACAGAGCTGTGCTCAGAGAGCGCACAGAAGGTCACACCGAGTGAGCGGTTCATACCAACTAATAGCCGAAGTGCGAAAAATTCAAAAATCTTTTATCGTTTCATGGATTTAATCGGGAATTTATAATTAACTCATTTGTAAAGCAAATTCGCTCTTTTCAAAAGACATTATTATCTTATTGTTTGTTTGGCTCAATCAGTGCTTACTTTTATGAAATAAATGTTTTGTGAAATTATCAAAAATCTATTAAATAATCGGCGAATGCAAAGCTGACTATTGAATCAATTTAACAATTGATTGTAAATTAAAATAATTATTAATATTAAGTTCACTAAAATATTTGATACAAAGAGCGAGCAAACAATTTTCGGCAATTGCTTTGCTATTGAAATTGTTATCTACGGATCGAAATCTAATGATTAATTATATTTCACAAAAAACATATAACAAGAATAGAAAGTTAGCACAAAATCAAAAAAGTATAAAAGAAATAACTTTTTGCTTTCATTTGTTGTTCGCATTATCTGTTTGAATGAACAGAAAGAGACTTAAGTGATGTGCTCTTCAATCAAAGCAAAATAGGCTCCGGATCAATGAGGGTGGCCAGCACTACCACCTAACCAGCTTGGGCAACTGCGGACCTGCACTTCGGGCCAGCACTTTGTGCAACTCAATGCTTCGATACAATGCTATACATAATTCCCATCTCTCGGGTTCTGTTTGATTGACACATAATTTGCTTTTCATTTGATTCGATAATTTGCTCCATTGGTGGTCTCACCACAACTTAAAGGGCACTGAATGTTGAGCAATGTTAGCAATTGAGTGCTAAGGCATAGCTGCTATAGCGTTCGGTTCATCACTAAAAAGTGTGTTCAGGATTTGGCTCAATGTTTGTCGATATTAAAAATTGTATGAGAGGGGGGTCTGGCTATACATTATGCTGGCATTTCGAGATCTCGATATTGAGCACAATATATAGATAAAAGGTTAGTCAATATAGCTATGATGTGGAGATAATTAAGGTAAGTCTGTTGGAGACGACTGTTGGATATCTCCAAATAACATGCATTTACAGGTGAAACGCGATCGGAGAGGCGCTCGAAATTGACTCTTCATTCAAATCAAATACAAATATGCTTTCAATTCAACTGAATTTTTGCTTTATATTAAAAATTCTAACAAAATTACTACAAAATTGCAATGAAATTCAATACATCGGCACAAGATTTAAAGATGCATTCACTCAAAAAGACAGAATAATAGTCTTGTGTTCACATAATAATACAAAAAAAAATTAATTAACTTTTTCAGTCTATTGCTAATTAATTTTCTCTTCTCTATCATATAGAACAAGCAATAGACTATGAATTTAATTAATTAATTTTTATTCTTAATAAACTTAATTTGCAAAATAGGGTAAAAAAGAATAAAAAACTTACCGAACAGTGCGAAGGGTTGCTCTGAAAACCGAATTGAGAACTAATTATACGATATGTAGTTTATATAAAAATAGTTTATAATTAAAAGGTTTTGCGAACTCAAAGCGTTATACAATGTCTGACCAAACAAGATCGGCCTTAAGAAGAGTTGGCAAAGTTTGGAATAAAATAAAGGCAAACATGTTCGCAGTTATAGACTCGATTCAAGCTCTTGGGTCGGGTAAGCATAAGTGCAACTCAATAGCTCAATAGGGGTGGAAATGCGCGCAGATATTGGATAGGTTGCGCACCACAACACCACTACTGCCTGTGCCTGTCCTGATCGCTAATGTCCATTGCGTTCGGATAATTGAGAACCGCCTCTAAGTATTAATGACAATACCAGCGATGGGCAGAACGTATGAAATGAGATGGAAATACATGTAAATGCGAACGATTCACACAAACGCCAACAATATTCCTAATCATTATATGATAATAAATTTTATGGTCGATCACTAAACACAATCAAAATTCGCGATAAAAACTATTTTCTGCAAAAATTATAATAAAAATTAAGAAAATAAAAACCAATTGTTTTGCGGAAAAACAAGAGAAGATTAAGTAAGAGAGAACATAAGAGATTGAATTTCTTTTGCTAATAGTTCTCTCTTTCTATTTCTATTTCAATGCAAATGAATATATTCTGTACAGAATTTGGCGCTTTTTTCTTCAATTGCTCTTGATAGATTAGACTTTTATAATGATTAATTCAATAATGATATATCAAATTTATATTCATGTCTTATTTTTTAGTTCTGGCAATAAATGCAATATTTTGTGTGATAGCCTTTTGTATGTAAATATATACAGTATATACAGTATATATAGTACAGTACAGTATATATTGGTGTATTGGTGAAGGAGTAAGGAAAAAGAGAAAGAATTTGTAATTTTGTGCTCTATTGTACAATACGTGCATTTAATCTATTAAAATACGGTTGCACTGTATAGCACTCGATTGCACGGTATTGGTGTATTGGCGAGACTGGAGTACGAATTGTATTGAGTTTTGCTTTATTATTAACTTTTATAATAACATTATTTTCATTATAATGCAGTCAATGATTCAAATGTCGCGTTTGTCACGAAATGATCGAAATTGTAGCTTAAGTCAGCTTTTTGTTAACATATTTCCCAAACTATAATTCTGTGCATAATATTCAATAAAATGATTGCAAAGCTCTGAACATCAAATTATTAATGAGAATTCTTGTTTGCCACTAGTCAATACTATTCAGTATAAAGTGTTAGTGCTATGGGTTCATTAGTATAATACTTGTCCAATAAATACCAGTGCCGTTACACCCCATTCAATGACAATTATGTCAATTCAATGATTTAAAGTCTTAATATCTATTATCAGTTCGAATGTGTTTTATTGCATTCATTATTTCATTATTTCATTATAGCCTTGTCTAGCCTTCTCTAGCCTTCCCTAGTCTTCTCGAGCCTTCTATTGCATAGCTCTCTCACATAATTCAATTTCGATCGAATAGGACTTAAATTACGACAAAAAATTGTAATAATTACTATTGAATAGATTGGCAGCAAAAGCATAAAACTGTAAAGACTTGTGACAACGAACTAATTAATAGTATAAATAAGTACTTATTATTAGTTGATTAGAATTGAGTTTAGCAGCAAATGCGTGAAACCTTATTAGTAAATGTTTTGTCAAATAAGTGCTCTTTTATTGCGTTTATTGCTTTAAAACTTCAGTTCTAAACAGTTTAGAGTATAATAAATGTCTGCCATTTCACAAGTGATGGCTTATTGTTTCCATTCAGGTGTGATTCCCTGATCACTAATTTCGATAACCATTTTAAGGTTTCCTTTTATTGTCGAATAAATTGTTATCTTTTTTAGTGAAACAAATAAATTGTGTAGTTGTGTAGGAAGTGACCACAACAGGGGTCCTCTCTCTCAGTCCCATACGCACTAAACACTAGCAAAAAGTCGATTCAAACGCATAAATATCTAAATGTTTGAGTGTTTGAGACAACAGATACACAAATGATTGAAAATGCAGCCACAACTGTAACAATGATTGAGTGGGGCTGAGCCTCATCATACCTGTGCCTCATCAGTGCCTGTGTCTGTGCCTTACCAATCGATTCATTCTACTGAAACAAACTAATGCCAAACACTATTTTGCGGATTCGGATTCGCATCAATTTTCTCTCTAATTAACTGTCATTTTAGGTATCAAACACAACAACTCAATAATTATGCCATAGCTCTGCCATACCTTCCGTTGCAGCTCCTCTGCCATTCCACCATTTCATTGCTTTACTTCTTTCGGAACATTTTCCCAATTCTTAACTACTTATGAGTTCAAACTTTTCTCAAATGAAATATATTTAGAATTAAATACATTCGATGAGAGGTTGAGTGAAATGCAATCAAAGATTATCTCTAACTCAGATTTTTGATTACATTTCTTTAATCTAATTGAGAAAATTACTTATCGATAATTTTTTAATACCAGTAGTTGGTTAGCTTCTCTTAAAGATACCTTCAGGAGCAAAGAGCAAACGTGGCACTACTTTATCTATCAAATAAATAGCAACAAATTTTACACCTATACATTTTAAAGATTTGTTTGATATTGGTCAAATTAGTTTTTAGATAATCTGTTGTTGTTTTGATTACGCACTCTCTTATATAATTGTTATCTGCATTGAAATAACAGAACTACAAGTTTCTAACAAGTTTAAAAGCTCTTAGACTAACAGCACCCAAACTCTTGGTCAGCCCTAAAAACACTTATTGACTTGTATGATTTTACACCTGGTCACCAATTTTCACATTATTTGGACATCATCTGTATATTCTTGCTTGCTTCTAATTTACAAGTAGATGGTTTGGATGGTGAGGAAAGAGAGAAAGAGAGCAGGAGAGAGAGAGAGAGAGCAGGAGAGAGAGAGAGAGAGAGAGAGAGAGAGAGCAGGAGAGAGAGCATACATTAAAATATCATTAACGCTTACTCTTAGCAACTCTAACAGATAAGAAGATAGAGAGACAACTCTATATCAGTTAGAATTGCTAAGAGTGAGCGTTAATGATATTTTAATGTTTGCTCTCTGTCTGTCCCAACCATCGAAACCATCTGAATGTGAATATCTAAGAGTTATCGTCGGATCAGATTTTCACAATAAATTACAAAGCATTTGAAGCATTTGTTCGGTTCTGATATTAATTCCGCAACAATAGCATTGATTGTTAGATTGGAAGAGCGCTCAGATAGAGCTCACATAAGAGCGCGCATTCATTACTAATCACACCCCCTCTCACACCTCCGCCTATTTTCGGATGTGTTTGTGATGTCTGATAAAAAAGTGTCTATAAGTTAGCAAAAGCGCTATAAGTGGTGCTCATAAATAGCAGGTCATTGTCCAAAATTCCTATCAATTTTCTATTAGCAATGAATATTGAAAACCTCTACAATTCAAACCTTCTTTTGCATAACAAACCCTCAATAAGTTGTTTAATATTCGCGGATATGAGAGATTGCAGAACACTTCACTTTAGCCGATTCATAATTATTATAATAACCAAAAGTCGTGTTAAATATATTTACATCAAAAAATCAGTTACACCTCTTGACAGTGTGGAAATCGAGACGTGTTCTCAGTGTTGCCTTGCTGCTTTTACAGTTAAACGACTTATACAAATTGTTTAAAAACTTTAATTACTGTATAAAGGGGTTTAATTATTAAAGTTAAGGTTATTAATAAATATTATAATCGATAAATGTTAAAATTAAGCAAAAATCCAGAATAAAGCAAAAATTACAAGAGTTTAGTTTATCGCTAAATCTAAGTTTAATACAGTATTACAGTATTACAGTATTATTGATTATAATTATTATTAATAACTTTAACGTCTAATAATTAAACACATTTATAGAGTAATTAAAGTTTTGAACAATTCGGAAGAGCGGTTAGACTGACGAAAGCAGCAAGGCAACACTAAGAACACGTCTCGATTTGTTCATTGCCTCTGACTCTTACTGAAAATATCTCGTTTCTCCAAAATATCAATAAATTATTTTAAATGAGACTAAAAAAAGTTTTTGAAAGTTGTGAACATTTTTGAGCATTAATTCGAAGAACAAACACGAGATGGCGCTCGCAATGAATAAACAAATGGTTGTTTACATCGGTGTTCGAGCAGTAAATCAATCGATAGTTTGTTCGAGAGTTTGACCCAATTTTTGAGTCAATAGTCAATAGTTTTTCTGCATTTCATTCAGACTTTTAACCAAAAAATTAATACATTTTTTCGTTTCAATTCATTACAGTTTCAGTTCATTTCAATTCGTTTTTATTATCGTTTTATTATTTATTTAATTATTTGAAAACATTTCAATTGAATTGAATTTTAATTATTTTCGAAACAAATCAAATATAAATGTAAATCAAAATGAAAAGAGTTGTGCTATTCCTCAACGGTTCCCGAATTGATGGCAAAGTAAGCATTAAATTATTGGTTAACTATTTGATAGACATTTGCAAATTAGGGCTAATTTTGTATAATTTAATTATAATTTAGGTATTCTTAGTGACCCATTCATTGGATGAGTTGTTGGTCTCATCTTCGGCTAAGTTCGGTATTCAGTCTAAACGGCTGTTCACTAGAGATGGCGGAGAAATAGATGACATAAAACTGGTTAAAGACGATGACGTCCTCTATGTGTCCGATGGAGAGGCGTTCAGGACTGTCGACAAAGAGTATGACCACAACAAAGACGACCAAAAGTATGCATTAATTCATTAATTGATTGAATGTTTTGATTGTAAACTCAAAACCGAAACCATTGACCCAATGACTCATAGAAGCCATAGCCAGACGTCGAACAGTTCGAGCCATACGTCGCACACGTCGTCGGAATGGCTACTCCTGAACATTGGGGGAAAGATCTTCTCAACGACCCGAAGCACATTAGTGGCGAAAGAGCCGAACTCAATGTTGGCCAGGATGTTTGCCATTGAGAACGACAACTCTATGATACTTCCGTCGCCTAAAGACAAAAGCGGAGCCTTTCTTATCGATAGAAGTCCTGAATATTTTGAGCCAATCCTCGGATACCTAAGACACGGACAACTCATAGTTGATCCCAATGTCAACCCTCAGGGGGTGTTAGAAGAGGCGAAGTTCTATGGAATTACATCTCTTATCCCGGAATTGGAGGCAATGATCATCGAAGAGATACCGGACTCGACTACAGCGCCGCTCACCCGAAGAGATGTTATTAATGCTATAGTGAAGACGTCGACTACATCTGAGCTGCGCTTCCAAGGCGTCAACTTAGCCGGTGCTGACCTGTCGAGACTTGACTTGAGTTATATTAACTTCAAATACGCTAACCTGAAGGGCGCGCGACTACAGGTGCCCAACAGTTATCAATTGTTTTGACGTTTAATTAATTGAGTTTTTGTTGGTTTTATGTCGAAAGGGAGCAAATCTGAGCTACTGTTGCCTCGAACGGGCAGACCTGTCCTCGAGCAACATAGAGGGGGCGACTCTGTTCGGGTGCAAAATGGTCTGTGCTAATTTGGAGAATTGTAATCTTAGGGGTAAGTGGTTTGGTGTTAGAATTGAACTATGATTGTAGACTAAGTGCAAAAACATTTGATTGTAATAAAGGCACTAATATGGAGGAACCGCACGGGAATAGGACTAATATGGAAGGCGTGAATCTGAAGGGCGCGAACTTAGAGGGCAGTCAAATGGCTGGCGTTAATCTAAGGTAAGTTCGGTTTTATTTAAATAAATTGGATTTTAAATAATTAATGCATGTATTGTTGTAATGACTAAAGGGTTGCGACTCTAAAGAACGCGAATTTGCAAAACTGTGATCTTAGAGGGGCTGTGTTGGCCGGCGCTGATTTAGGTATGCGACGGCACTTGGATTTGTATTTAATGTGTTATTAATTTAATGAATAATTGAATTTAATAGAAAACTGTGATCTATCGGGTTCTGACTTACATGAGGCCAACCTGAGAGGGGCGAACCTTAAGGGCGCGGCCTTTGAGTTAATGTTGACGCCATTGCATATGTCTTATGTCGCCAATTGATATGCGGGTAATACTAGTATTGATTATATAATATGAAGAACACTCTAATAGCACATAATTTATGATGAATTGAATGCAATTTTCGATTTGATTTGAGTTTAGAGCAACAAATGCTCTAATTTTTTGTTGTATTCTATGCACTGAAGGGGTTATATGATTCGAATTAAATTGAATGAAACGATTAACTTATCATTTAATGTTCATATCTATTGATTGTATGTTTGAGTGCATCCAAAACCTATTGTCGAACTAAATATTTCTATTGAGAAGTCATCAAAATTTAATAATTCAATCGATTTTTACATTCAAATCGAGTTCTGTTTGAATACTTTAATTGATTAATAAAGGGTTTAAGCCTTTCAGTCATAGAGTTCCTAATTTATAGCTTAGTTTTCGATTTGGATTACTCAGAGTTGGATGAAATTTTAATTTAAGACTAATTGTCAATTAATTGTTGATATTTTCACTTTTAATTTATCACTAGTTAATCCAAAAACACTTTCAATATATTCTAAAATTAATATAAAATTACCGAAAGATTATAAATGACTGAAAGGCTTTGGAATCAAAAGTATGGAAATGTTTTACTTTTTTATACCAAATATTTATTAACATAAGAAATAATATACAAAAATATTCAGTAGTATTGTATCGATTGATAAGAATGTCATTGTTTTAATGATTTAAATGTTTGGGTCAATCAACTGAATAGTCTTTCAATAACTGAATACGTCTTCAAAGCAATTATGAAACGATTGAATTGAGCTTTGATTCTAAGCTTTAATTTAATGATTTGCTTAGAAATTATGACTAAAGGCTTTTGGATTTCTTATTGTTTTATAAATAACTTATTTATCTTTAATTTTATTTAGACTTAACTAAACAAAATATTTATAAATAAATAAATTTTAATGTATTTATAATTTTTATTAATTTTTATTTACATTTAAGTTTTTAATTACATAATTAGTTCATTTTTGATGTAATAAAACAAAACAAAAAGTTTTTAGATATTTAATTGATAGACAAATATCAAAATACAGTTTTAACTATTTATACGTGTTTTGAGACGAGTATTGATTTTTTTCTGTAACTCTATATCTCATATCTCTTGTAAAGACATTTAGTACAAGACTTTATGTAACTTTCAGATAATATGTGCAATCAATCAATCCTTTGTAGTGTATTATTATTGATTAAAACTTTTTTCAAATAACAATCATTTTTTAACTTTCTTTTTTTGTGTCAAGTTTTGAGTCTTTTTTTGTGTTATTTACTTAAGAATAAACTACAGAATTGTTGAAATATTCTCTTATATAGATTGAGGCTATATATTGAATAAATATTTTGTTCAATCAATTTGAGTGTTTTGTATTTTACAAGAAATCAGTTTCAAAACAATATAAATGTTTTATATTGTTCTATAAAAGGGAAATTTTATTTTTCCAAATTTTTATTTCAATATTATTAAACTTTGTATTGAAAGCGTATAATCTGTTCGAGCAATGAGTGGTTTAGTTGTTTAATTCATAAGTTAACAAAATTTAAGAAAGTTTTTATATCTATATTTTTAGTAAGTCTTAATCTGACATAAAAACGATTAATCTTTTCATTAAATCGATTATAAATTAAGTGTTTATTTAAGTGAATAAATCAATTGAATAAATGATTGAGTTCTTATACGAACTCTTTTATAGAATTGTTTGAAAATCACAAAACGCTAAGTTTTGCCGATTGAAGCCAAAGTGATTTGACTAATATAAGAATGTCTTTAAATTCTTCAGTTTTATTGCAGTTATTTTTTGAAAAATGGAAAATAAGTATTAGTTTAAGACAAACAAATTGAAGAACCGATTCCAACAATGGTTTACTTAACAATAATTTTTAGTTTTTCGTAATTTTGTTCGAGTTTTTTGTTGTTGAAAATCTCTTTGTTTTGTACTTTTCGACTGCAAAACCATTTTTGGTGATATTATGTCTTTAGAAGTCTTCAGTTTAGTACTAAATTGAGTTTTTGGATAACTCTGTCGGACTGTTAACAACAATTGAAGTACATCGCAGAGTAAGTGATACTGGAATAGTCAAATCAATTAACTCAATATACAATCGTCGCCAAATCTAGGTGACTCGATTTTGCTCAATTTATTTAAAGTAGCTTGATAAATAAGGTAAATAAGGAAAGTAAATTTTTGCAACTATGGAATTATAAATCGGACAAATTATATATTAGAAATTTTTTATTTTGTGACATGATAAAATCTTAGAATAAAATGTAAGCAATACAAATTTTTTAATATAAAAAATAAATAGATGTATTTTAGCAGGTATTGTGAAGGGGGAGATCAGGCAAATATCCCCCTAATTTTGAAAATTGGCATTTAACCCCCACCCCCCCCCCTAGCATTTGGTCCGCGAAAAGATACCCCCATCGCCTTCGGCGATCGGCAAATTTTTTGGATATTTTGCTTAAAATTAGGAAATTTGCCATAATTTGGTGCTAAATCCGGTTTAAATCCAGTTATATTTACTAAATTTAGTTTAAATCCAATTAAATTAGGTAAAAATTTCATCATAAATATATAGGTTTTTGAGCGTTTTTGGATAAAGTCCCTCTTGATCGGCCGACCTTCTCAATTTCTGTATTTTAGTTTCTAAATATTTTAATCTAGAACAATTTTGACCAGTGCTACAAACTTAAAAATGTAATATTTGAGACTCATACAAGTTAAACAATTAAGCGTGGATGTTTTAAAGGAAAAAACTTTTAATAATTATTATTTTATGATATTGATGTTAGTTTTAATTTTTAAAATATAAAAATTATTTACCAGAAACATGTGGGAAATAAAAAACAAATTTTTTTATTGAAAAATTCTAACTTAACTATTACTTATTTAATGTATTGTAAATAGTATCAATTCTATAATAGAAATTTGAATCCGATTGAAAATGTCATTAATTGTAAGGCTAAGGAATGGTATGCTTCAGAAGAGCTCCAAGCAACATTTTCCTATTCTATCGATCCATTCAATGTTATCTGTGCTACGAAATGATCTCGAGCAAATTGTTTACTTTGATATTTATAAGTTTAAATAATTAAATGTCAAAATATATTGTTTGCGTAAGAATTGCATTAATAACTGATTAAGTTTAGAAGAGAGAGAGGGGGAACTAGTTTAATTTAAAAATAATTTACTTTTTATTGACTGAATAACTGAAATCTTGTTTCGATTTAAGATAATGTTTCGAATCTTTGTATTAATTATTTTGGTTTTACCGAACATTCAATTGAATCGAATATCGAATTTAGTCTATTCGACGACAACGACAACTACAGCGTCTGGAGAGACAGAGTTGAGAGAGAGTCGAAGTAACGCCAAAATTCATAATTCGTTCGTCTTTTCAAAGACAACATTCTTTGTGTTTGGATTTCTGACCGCAATTCTGATCGGAATAGTTCTCTGCATTGGCTTCCGTTCAGTGCTTTTGGCCTTTTATGCAAACTTTTTCGTTCCGGAATCGCCTCCAATAGTGCTTCCGTCGACTCAACCTATCGTTTCCAGTGGACTGTCCGAAGAATCTGTCGTTAGTACTGATAGTGTCCAAACTCTCGACAATACAAATAAAAAGAATACAAGTTTTGACAACAATATCAAAAATCAAAATACTGTTAAATCTGAAACTCAATTGAATAATCAAAAGCCAATTAATGATCAGAAAATCGTTTCCAATGCAAAACAACAAACGATTAATTCTAATCTAAAAAATTCGGATAATTTACTTAAATAAAAAAATTTACTTTAAATTTAAGTATAGTTTTAATTATAAATGTATTTAACTTAAATAAAAAAACAATTTTTAATATGCAATAAAATATTAGTCATATATCATATGCTTATTAAACAATTCAAAATTTAAAACGTTGGTTTTTATATTCTAGGTTTTCAGGAAATTTTAACTTTTTTTTGTTAATTTAATATAAATTTTTATATACTTTATAATACTATTGAAACTAATTTACATATTAATGATTTTCAAAGTACAGAATAATAGAATAAAAACAAAAACGGTTTCATAACAATGAATATTAATCATAAAATTCGAATAATTAAAAGTAAACAAAAAAAGTTTTATCTCTTCATCTGTCGATTAATTATAAATCAAAGTCAAGGTTTGAATAACTTTATATCGTTTAATGCTATCAAAGTTATCGAATGTTTGACTTCCAAAGTCACTAATTCTGAGTATATATACCACCGATTCTCGGCTCAAATGTCGGCTAATTTATAATTAACTTAAATACAAATGAATTGTTTTTTTATTGACCAAAACAATCAATAATATGAATATGTTTTAACAATTCAGTTATTTATTTAATAGAATTAAATTTACTAAAAATTCAACAATCAATGGGCCGTTCGCTCCAGTATTTGGTCGACAGCATCGGCTAAGTTATTGACGATAGAGTCAGGTTTGACTTTGGGGTGATTCTCATCACTAGTTCTAAACTTGCCGGTTCTCACCAACAGTCCTCTCATGTCTTAATTGCAAGTTATAAATATAATTAAACATTAAGCACAAATAGTGCCTGGTTAGAATTACTGTTTTGTTGTGCGCCTCCAATATCACTGTTTATATCGTCGCCAATCATAACCACGTCTTCGGGTTTCAGATTCATTGACTCGATGGCACCCGAATAGTATTCCTTCGATGGCTTACCCATTATAACTGCTTTTACATCACAAGCGTATTCCAGTGCAGCCGTATAAGGGCCCAAATCCAGTACCAATTCATTTCCTTCTTTATAGTATTTACTAAAAATGTAAACAATTTTTCAATAAAAACAATACAATTTCTAAAATCCAAAATAAAAAATTTTAAACCCTTTTCCCATTGATATTAAGAGCGGATTATCCAATGATAATAACAAATGAAAGGCTTTATTCATAGCTTCATAAGTGAAATGTTCGGCCGCATCGCCGACGACAACACAATTCGGGTTTCTCTGTTCGATGTCTCCAAATTCAGGCAATAGTTCTTTTCGTATATTTTGGTTAAAATTATTTAATAAATAAATTAAAAACGCATTAATAGACAATTAATACCGGGATATACGAGTAGATGAGGTCTTAGGTTTTGTTTAATCAGCATTTGTCGAACAGCCGGTGCCGGAGCAAACACTTCGGGTATTTCTAATTCAAAGCCAAATCTCTTCAGTTTGGAAACGAGAGAATCAGTTGTTCTTTGCGTTTCATTTGTGCAAAAACGGAAAGGAATTCCTGCGCTTCGAAGCCTTAGGAGTTAGGAGTATAAAGTATAAGAACTTATAAGTATTTAACAAATAAAAACATTTTGTAAACCAAACAAAAATACAAAGAAAATACTTTTCTAAATTTAAACTAAAAAAAGAATCAAAGTTATGGTATTGTCAAAAGAGCAAACTCATTTAACCTTTCATATTTTTTTCTATACATTTAATAACATTTGTGATCCTAATTAAGAGCACTAAATGACTAAAAAGAAATAATCCCAAAAATAAAAAATTTCATGCAAATATATAATTTAAAAATTATCATATTAATAAAAATGTTAGACAGGTATATAATTGATCATGATTGTAATCAAAAACTGATTTCGACGCCAACCTTAAGTTACAAAATATCACAGAACCTTAAATAAGTTTAGTTATCCTAAAATAAGAAATTTTTATCTTTTTAAAAAAGTTATGAGAAGTTCAAATGATAAAAGCAAGCAATTTCTGCTCAAATATTCTGATTTACTCTTAATTTAAGCAATTAACTTGTTCAATCATTTTATATTTCATACCGACAATAGTTTTTGTTTATTGATTAGTAATAACATGTCAATGATTACTAAAATTACTAAAATAATAACAATTTTTTAAAATTCAAGAAAAATTATTATTCTGTTTAATGTTAAAATAAAATAGTTATTCAAATTGCGTAAACATTAGCGTCAAAAATAATTAACTTGGAAACGCATTTAAACACTATTTAACATTTAAAACTAATTATTTATTAAATGCAAATAATATGTGTAATGTATAATTAAAATAAATTGGTTTCTAATTAATATAATAAAAAAAATTCGCCTTTAAATCAATTTAATCACAACTTTATTTGAATAAATTTATTCGTTATTCAACTTCATTACAAAATATATTTTAACGAAAGATGGTTTTAAAATAATGTGAAATATAAAGTATATTTTGATAAAAATTAATTAAAATTTTAATTCAATTAAAAACTTAATATACCTTTTGATCGCATCAACGCTTCCATTGATAGCCTTATCAGAACCGCTAAAAATATGATTAAAATTATTGAAAAACTGAATCAATTAATTAGAAAAATATTTGATATTTTAAACACTTATTACTATTATTAGATAATAAAAAATTACCCAATGATTAAAAAAAATGTGTCAAAACCTAAAACTGAGTCTAAACTAGATTTGGATTTGGATAAGACTAATAATTATAAATTAAAAAAATAATAATAAGTTTAGTTTAAATACCTTTCGTACAAAACGCCGGTTATGTCTAACAATAAACCTTTAATTTCTCTTTCCAACCATTTTTTACTCATTATATTTGTTTAAATCAATAAATTTTTGCAATTTATTTAATTATGTTTTTAATACAAATGACTTATTCACACAATAACCGAATTTTTGGAATAGTTTGGCAAAAAATAAACTCTAATTCAAGAAATAAATAATTTCAATAACTAACAAACTAGCTAGCTCAATTATTTGCTTAAACTCTTGTAATTTTGTGATATGTATTTACACAAAAATGAAAACTAATTACAAAATTAAATTTATGTCAATTCAATTCAAATAATCGTATTATTGTTGTTATTATTAATTAATTTGAATCAATTAAAGAGATTTGAGTCCAAAATAATTTATTTTAATGAACTTAATTAGGACTTAAGCCTTAGTTACAGTATTTAACTATCTATTCATCAATTGAAGCAAATGTTTATATTTTGTCACAAATCCAATCATTCATTCAATTGAATTGAATTTGAATGTGAGATAAGCGCATGTCTTAGCTCTTGGATTACATTTCACAACAAACTCTATTCCGCAATAGCTATAACATCATAAGAAGCGCTAATTTCGGTTTTGATGTCTTTCTATTCCGTATTTGCTTTAGAATGCATTTAATTAGCGCTTAATTAAAATTTTATTTAAATCTTTTTTAGTCCCACATTATTAGTCTCTAATTTTGTTTATTTTTAATTTTAAATAAATCTTTTATTTGAGTTTCTATTGTTGAATAACTTAATTAATATTTTGACACAAATTGGTTTTTGTATTTTTATTTTTATGAATGAATGAATGAATTGAGAGTCTTTCCTAAATCTAAATGTTGTTAAACTCTAATCTAAATAATCTAAATAAACTATAATTAAATCAATAATAAGCTGTAGTTAAGTTTAATCTTTGTTACCTATTGTATGCAAATTATAAACCAATTCATTCAAAACTGAAAGTTTTTAAAAAACTTTTGTAACGTTTAACCGACAGAACAACTAAATTAGTTCCGATTAATGAATTTATTTTCTTATTTAACGTTTTAAACTAATTTATAATAACTAACACATTATTAATCAATGAAAAAAAGCGTTAAAAATATTTCATCCATGTCTTTTAACTATTCAATCTGTTATTTTAATTGAAAAATATTATTTCCTCTAAAATTTCATAACTTATTGTACATTTCGGGGAAAAAATTATATTAAACAATAGAATTGAGTTTAGTTCTAGTAATGACACCTCAATAGATATGATTCTTCAAAAGTTATTCTTAAGATTGAGATTATCTTAAAAAGAAAATGTTATTAAATTTTGCTTTTTTTAATATGAATTGTTAGAATACATTCAAAAATATCTTTTGTTCGTATCTGAAGTATCTTCTTTGCCATCGATTTAAACTTTCAAATTGTTAAAACTTTTAAGTCATTCAATGTTTATATTTATATAATAAAAGTTATTTGTATTTCACTATTAGTTTACTTTTAGTGAAATAATAGTAAAAAAAACATAAATTTATTTGATTTGTTCGACAGCCTATTCAAGCATTCGAGAGAAACACGTTTTGGTTTTATTTTCGGTTAAAGTAGTTCAGACTTTAAAAGAAGAAAAAAGCTAATAAATCGAAACTAATAGTAGAACTGAAACTATTATTTTCAAATCAAGACTTTGAACATATCTATTGAACAAAATATTTATTTGTTTTGAAAGTTTAAAAATATAAGTAAAGGTTTAGACAGTTAGGCGTAAATTATACTGAATTGTGAATCAGTTACTTCATTGTCATAATTGAGATTATTTGGGAAAACAAATCAACAAAATGTGCCCTAATTTTGGAAAAACTCCTCTGAATTGAGGGTCAAAAAACATTATAAGCATTACATTAAAGAATACATATATTGAGTCCAGTTTTTCTCCGAGCAATGCAGTTGTGCCCAAAACTACATAACTATTCCACTATTCGTTGTATAACTTATATCTCTTTCCGAAACTTATTTTTAGATTTTTTTTCTATATTATTATTATATAAATACAAAACAGTATTAATATTAGAATAACTTTAATTTCAAGAGCACTACAACTGCAGACCTCTCCTACAAACTCAGCAATTTATGAATCATTAAATCCAATTCACGATCTAATCTGTATTGCATGAAAACAACAATTTTCTCATTTCTTTCCTGCGATGACAACAAAAAACTGTATTATTTTTGTGTTT
Source organism: Belba bartosi (assembly GCA_034693685.1). Classification (NCBI taxonomy): domain Eukaryota; kingdom Metazoa; phylum Arthropoda; class Arachnida; order Sarcoptiformes; family Damaeidae; genus Belba; species Belba bartosi. The sequence continues at coordinate 18,176 of JAQFXP010000030.1, read as the reverse complement.
AATTGATTTGGAGATAAAAATTGTCTTTGAGTTCAGCAGAAATAGCAGTAATTCTAGTCTTAAAAAATCCAATAAACCTGATAATGGATTTGAATCAGAAGTGTTTCGACTCAATGCTCAACAGTTGAACATTTGCAGTGAACCCTCTCATGCATATCAGGTGTGCTTTGCGTTAACTATAATCGTATTCATTATTAATTGAATTGTTTTTGATTTTCTGTTCGAATAGTTGTGCTTTTGTGCTATGAATAGTGAATATGATTTCGAAAATGTGCCCAATTTTACAGCGAGACTAAACTCAATCATCAGTTCTCACAGTCTATGCATTGTTTCTAATATAACGGTTCTGTTTCCTCTCACGTATTAGAAGTATAAACAAAAGTTTTAATTTAAATTAAGTTTTAGTTAATGCAAAAAAAGTTTATCCAATTTTGAGTACAAAAAAAGGTGAGGACCAGAGCCTGTAGTGCTGAGTGTGAGCGCCAGACGCTGTACAGAGTATATACAGTACCAGTGCTGATGTGAAGAATGCAAATCTGGTCTTTTTATAGGTCAGCGCTATTCTAAAAATAAGCCATAAAAAAGTTATTGAAATTCTAATCAAATGTATTTCATCTTTAGTTTCTGATCACTAGTTGTTTGAATGCATTGCGAAAAGATTTTTGTTGTATTCGTATCGGCTTTTGCTTTCAATATTTGATATTCAATATTAACTCAACTTTTTATTTGGATTTTAATAATTCTTGCATTGAAATGGATGCCAACATTCTGAGGATTATTTGATATTTAATTTTTAATCAAAAATCTATTATTTTATTGATATTAATTTGAAAAGTGAGTAAAGATTAATTTATATCAAATTTAAGTTGTATTTCAATTTTAAAAAACTTATTTCAAAAACACACATAAATACCGGTAATTGAACTTTTGAAGAAATAGTTAACTTTATAATACTTTTTCTGTTTTGCCGGTTATTCAATATTTTAAAACTAATTTAAGTAAAATGTTATTAAAACCTCATTCGGACTTAAAATTTTGTGTAGAAAATAGAAATTGAGTTCAATATATATCATAATCCTATAGATTATTTTTAATTGAATAATAGGTTTTTTAGTTGAATAATAAAATTCAAGTTTTAGTTTCGAAGTTTAAAGTAACTTAAAAATAGATTTTTTTTTCTGTAAGTGTTTTTTATTTCTAAAGTTGCAAAAAATAGTGTAATTGAAATAAACCAACAATAAATGTAATTAGTTTTTATTGTAATTCTAATTAATTAAGCATAAGTTTAGATTTGAAACTTGTCTCATTTTAATTTGATATAACATTATATTAAAATAGGGTTAAAAATATCATTCAATTTAATAATTTTGGTTTTTTTGGTAGAATTAAAAGAAAAGAAAAGAAAGAAAAAATTAGAAAAACTTTCGAAATTGGAACCGATTATTACCAAAGCTATTCAATTATTAAATTCTTATGATTGCAATTCGCTTTGAAAAGGGGTTTCTTCGAGTGTACGGCTTATTAGTGCAAAACTTTCGCAATTTCCACAACAAACTAATGATTGCATATATGAGCAGATTTTGACAGTAATTAAAAACGAATTTACCTATTATTGTGTCATACGTTCAAGAAATAGATTAAAATTTTATGAGATAAATCACGTAAATAATCTCTTCGTCTTTGTCTTCCTTTATTTTTTAAAATAACAGTTAATTTGCGTAAACAACAACTCAAACGAGTTTATCGCTAAAAATCATTCAATAATAATAAAACTTTTTTTTAAAGCTATAAATAATTATTTAAAATTTTACACTCAATTGTTCGAAAATGTATTAACATTTTGTAAATAACTTGTTAGTAATAATTGCAAATTGAAATTAAAAGTTTTAGGAAGTCATCATCAGTTAATCTTTTTGCAGTTTCTCAACAAATATTCATTCATTTGCTATACAATACTGCACTTCAAAGGCTTTAATGCATTTCCGTAACTCAAATGTTTGACCCATTTATCAGTTAAATAGAGAAAGTTGTGAAGATTTGATTGTTGTAAAAAAGTTTGCATCTATTGAACAGTTACCCTAAACTGAACCTCATTTGCAACTAGCAAGTTTGCTTCGAAATCATCTTCAAACCAATAACTATAATATAAATAATGTTTTTCTTCTCTCTTTCACCGCACGATCGGTGAACTCAACCTATTTTCCTGCAAACATCAAATTCCAATTATCCAAACAACTAAACCTATCTCTTAATCCAACTCTAATTTTCTTCAAATCAAATAACGTTTTTTGTTGCGTTTGGAAAGAATTTAATTAAAAAATTATTAATAAATTATAATTTAACTTATCTTCTCTGCGCCGGTAATTAATTGTATTATTTGATTATCTAATGTAGATCTCAAACACTGGCAAAATGTTTAAAATGCGTTCAATTGTGCTTTTAATGGTTATATACTTAAGCCAAACAAATGGTGATATCTTTAGCTCAACAGCTCATCTCCAAAGTCTAATGCATCTGTGAGTCGATCTTATGATAAATTTTGGCAATTTTTCTTAATTTTTAAAATTATTTTTAAGTGAAAGACATTTAGTCAGTCAAATGTCGAGTTATTTATCGCGAATGGAATCTAAATTAATGGAAATTAAAGGGTAAGTAATCTATTAAATTAAACAAAACTTTATTTAATTAACACAATATATACTGTATGTATAAACCAGTTATTTGAGTGAATTCGCATACACTGCCGGTCGGTCAGAGTTTGCCGGAACATATGCTACCGACGAGATTATCGGCAATCCTCTTCAGGCTTTCCAATTGGTTAAGCGATTGACAATCAATTGGCGCAAAATTGAAGAAGAAATGAGAAGAGAAGACTATTGGAAAAGTAAATATTCGATATATTCTAAACTAATTAATGTAATTAATGTTTAAATCGTTAATCGCTTCAACAGATATAGAAGAGCTAACCGACACATATCAGGCATTTATGCCAAACCACGAGGACCTTCACGGGGCGGCTCTGGCTTTGGTCAGACTGCAGGACACATACAATTTGAATATGTCTGACTTAGCCAATGGACAGATATTTGGTTATAAAACACACGTCGAGATGACGGGTATGTTATTACATGTAAATATCAGAGCTAATAGCAAAGAGTAGTTTTTGTATTTCCGACTTTTTATTTTTCTTAACATTTTATAATGTTTGTTAAACTTAAATATATATCCACTTTATCTCAGACTATATGCCCTTTTTTAACTCAGCAAAATTAAGTTGGCTTTAAATAACACGATTTGTATATTAACCTATAAATTACATAAACACTAAAACTATATTTAATACTTTTCTTGCAAGCATTGCATATTATACAGTACAGTACAGTTTAAGCTTATATTCATTTATTTTTGAAGCATCACTGCATATAATTCCAATAACTCTTAAACTCCCATAAGTTATATCTATTATACAATCAGATAATTGTGAAAATATTTATGTTTAGCTCGAGATTGTATGTATTTGGGGAAACATTCCTTCAATAATGGCTATTATGGCCATTCAATCGAGTGGTTTGAAGAAGCATTGATTAGAGCCCATCGCGAGGGTAATACTACCGCTTCGGTAGAGGAAATATTGCCGTTTTATAATATGGCGGTTGAAATAGTAAGACATTAATTGTATTTTAGTTTAATTGAGCCCTAAATCAATATCCTTTGCCTAATGACCGAAAGCACGACAACTTGGAGACGAATCAGAGTTATTCGGAATATATAAACGAAACCAAAACTAGTCCTTTGGCTAAACTGAAAATAGTTGAAGGAGACAACGATGACTATAGGAAATATCAGGCGCTTTGCAGAGGAGAGTCATTACGAGTCAGTGCGCTTTTGTATACTTTGCAACCATTTATCCATTTATATAAAAAACAATTTTCTTTTTACTAATGATTTTATAATTTTTGTTTAATAGAGTCCAAAACAAGAGAAAAACTTAAATTGTTTTGTTTCGAATAGAGGACATCCGTTCCTAGTTTTACAACCGGTCAAAGTTGAAGTGTTTAACCAAAACCCTTATGTCGTTATGTTTCACAATTTGATGACTGAGTACGAGATGCAGGTCTATAAGGATTTAGCCACTCCTATGGTATGTTGCTTTGGCATCATATATGGCTAGAATTTATATAAATTCTAAACATTGATTACTTACCAAAAATTAGTTAACTCGAGCGCGGGTTCAAACTGAAGACCATAGCGACGAAGTGTCTAAAGTGAGAACCAGTCAAACCGCTTGGTTTTCAACACAAAGCCATAGAGTGGTTGAAAACATTGGCCGTAAAGTAGAGGCTGTGACCGGACTGTCCGCCGATATGGATAAAAGTCATTGTGAATTAGTGCAAATCGCCAACTATGGCATGGGTGGACATTATGTGCCTCATTATGACTACCTTATTGTGGACCGACCGCCAGATCAAAGACATTTAGCGCCGGCCAGAGAAGTGGCTGCGGGGGACCGAACGGCAACCGTAATGTTTTACGTAAGTCATATGTCATGTTCTAATAGCAGATTTAAGTTTTTATCTAGGCTATTTTTAAAGCATTAATTAACATACACAAATTTGAAAACACATTAACTACATTAACTGAAAACAGCTAACAAACGAAATACCCTGGATAAAAACTTAAGTCCGCTATAAGGTCATGTCTATTAGTTTTATGCAACAAATGCTTCAATTGTTTGTTTGACTAATAGTTATCAAACGTGATTCGGGGCGGTTCGACGGTATTCCCTCGATTGGGGGCCAAAGTGTCTCCAGAGAAAGGTTCGGCTGTTTTCTGGTATAACCTCTACAGGAATGGCGAAGGAATTGAAGACACAGTTCACGGCGCCTGTCCTGTACTGATGGGCGAGAAATGGGGTAAAGTTTCGAAAGTTATAAAGTTTATTGATTTATCGATTTAGTAATAAGTGATTTATTGTCCAATAGTTGCCAATTATTGGATCAGAGAAATAGGACAGACTTTCAAACGCAAGTGTTCTTTGGATTCAAACGAATAAATGTCACTAAAAGTCATAAATTGAATGCGAATTAAATGTATTGAGAATACAAGCAATTGATTGAATGAATTAATTTAAATTCCGAAATCAATGACTCGATTCAGACAATTCGCAAACATTTGAATTAAACAGTTTTTAAGTTAAATGAATAATAAAATCATATAATTTGAATACTCTTTTGCGGAACTTAATGCAAAACAATCCTGATATTCATAAGTGAGATATAATTTACTGTAAATTTGACAATTTGTAATATAAATGTTGTATAAAATATATATTTTCGTTAAACTATTAATTTTTAAAATAAAAATTTATTTTAAAATATTTAATTTTTATTTGAAATTTAAATTTATAATTAAAAACAAAATTTCAATAATAGGTTGAAATTAAGGTTAAGCTCTGAGTAACGATTTATTGCATTATTTGATATTCAAAAAATTTATTTTTATTTATTATATAATAAAAAATAAAATTTGTTGGTATAAGTGTCTGTGAATCAAAAGTAAAAAGACAAATTTTATTAATTAGGAAATTTAAAAGCCACTTTGAATAAGCAAATTATATTGTTAAATTTTAGATTAACTTAATTATTTTTACTTAAAATAATTATCATAATTAAAAAAGTTACAAGTTGTTTTACAATTAAATTTTAATTTAATTTATATTGCAATTTTAATGTCATAACTTGGAAATGTTTGCAATTAAGACAGAATATGTTTAAGTATTACTGTATGTGTAAAGAATAATCGATATTCTTATTGTATTTTTTAAAAACAGCTTCATTTGTGTAATGAGATTGTATATCAGCTTCCACATCTAGCCGCTCACCTCTGTCCCAACCCAAGTAGCCCGGGTTAGAGCCCAACATATCAATACGAAACCAACGCATTAGACCGTAGATTACGATTGATATGACAACCAATGCCATCAAAATCATTAGAGATAATTGCCTGGTCAGTTATATAAATATAAATTAGTAAATAATTAAGTTAATAAAATTCTTTAATATAAAAATTAAATAATTAAGTAATAAGATTAAACTTTTAAATAAGTAATTTTGAATTGGTAAAAACGTATAAAATTAAGATTCTTAATTTAAGAATTACATCAAGATTAAATTAAAAGTTAAAATACAAATGTATACCAATTAATGGAATTAATTTTAATACATTGTAATTGGCGACAGAAGTTGATTTAAAGTTGAATTATTTGTATTGCAAATAAAATTATATTTCTTACTGAGACTCTTATTTAAGCAAACAAGTAACATTTTTCAGAAATTTTGGTTTTACTTAAATGCAAAATTAGTTTAATTTTTCATAAGTCTTATAAAAAAGTTTTGTGAAACTAACATAAGCTTAACTAAAATAAATAGTTACTTACGGTAATTTAAATTCCATATGTGATCTTGATACAGTAATTTGTTACTTGAGGGCATTCTATACATATGGTAATTAAATTAAGATAATATATTATGTTGTGTTATACAACTTTTTATTTTAAGTTAGAATTGCACTTTAAAGTTATCACTAAATCTTTAAGATTTTTTTTAAAGATAAATTTAAAATTTATAAAATAAAATAATAAATAGCACCTATAATCATAAATGCATTAATTTTTAGGGTTTAAAAAATCTAGATCGCACTCAATGACAAAATTGAGGTGGATGTGTTTACAAACTTATAGAGTATAGCGTTTAAGGAATATGTGCAAACTCAAAACAAATTTAATGTTTTAAGATTAGGCACCTGACAGGCATCTAATCTATAATAATTAACTTAGACATTATTAATAATGTTTAATAAAAAATATATATATTTTTAATATTTTAGAATTAAATCGATACATAAGAAAGCATTGAGTCTACGGAAGTTTTAAAATATCCGCTTGGTCGTTGCATATACTGTAATGTACCAAAAAAATTCAAATGATTTATTTCTAGACTATTAAACTCTAAAGTTTTAAAACAGTCTAAAACAACAAAAATATAGCAGATATTCCCTATTGTGAACACAGTGATGAATTTTACGTTTGTTCAACATAAAAAGGTTGTTTAAGTTAGAGATTAGTTCAAAATATGAGTTAAAGTAAATTTGTTTAAAATTTTTGTTAAACATAGACAAATGTCCAAGATAGGAAATATTGACTGTTTCAGTAGTTACAAAAAGAAGGTAATAGAAGAATGTTATGTAACACTAAAGGGCTAAAACTTTGAGTTTTAAATAACTTTTTATACTCATAGTACTGTAACAGTACAGTAGTATTAAATGAGACTAATAGTAGTGTCGCCAATATTTTTAAAACATAAAAACAATTTCAATTAATTATTCTAATAATTAGTCTAATTAAGTGTCAGATTTAAATGAATTAAAAAGTATAAAGTGTTAGTCCATTATGAAAAAGCATTAAAGTACCAGTGATTGACAAAATAAAGCGTAATATTAATAAATTTTAATTACCGATACTTTACTTCTTCTTATGTTTCCATATATTCAATACTTCGAATACTTCGCAAAATTCAATTCAATTCATATTTCAGCAGTTATTCAATTTTAAAATTTATTAATCAATTTTATTAATTAAAAAACAATTAAAACATAAATTAATAATTGATTCGAATAAAAATATTAAGAATTAGCTCAAATTGATTAAATTTGTATTCAAAATAAATAAATTCTATTATTTTAAATCAGAATTTTATAAAACAATTTCCGTTTCTATTGATTAAAATACTAATCTCTTTATCCCTAAGAATGGATCGATTGATGGCTTCAGACAATTGAGGATTTCTTTGATTCGAATTACTGTAAATAACAATAGATTTGTCGCTCGACTCGATGTCTGAGTAATCGTAAAATACCGTTAATTTCGTATTAAATGACTCTAAATAATTGGTTATAGACATCGAGTGGTTGTGTAAGTCGTATCCCTCCCAGTGCTGGCATTTCGAGAGAACCCGATCGCCGAACTCCAAACCCATACTCAGCTTCAACTGAACCAATTTCATGGCTGCGATGGCGTCTTCGGCCGAGTCGTGTCCAGTGCTGTCGTTGTTCTGAATACTGATATTCAGAAACTTTTGACTCAACTGCTTGAGAGAGGACTTGATAGGTCTGAGGCCCGAGAGGTTGTATATGACACTCGTGTCGATAATATAGGGGTGAATGAGCCCTAAGGCCTGCAGATCCGAGTTTAGTGATTGGCCGCAAAGAATCGCGTCTTCCGGAAGAATACGATTTAGTCGATTGTGAACGTCTTCGAGAGTCACATCAATCGGATCCAACAATTTCTTCGTAATTCCGCTATATTTAGTCAAATAATTCTTAATTCGATTTTTGGGTTTAACTAAAGTGTCGTAAATGACGTCACAGTTCTCGTCGACCACCGAAATACGAGTCACTTCGAGTCTGTCGGCAGTCGTATAACACATCTCGCAGTCGATGGAGAATATCGGCGAAGAGTCGCTGACCGGACAGTACTTGGACTTAGTTTTAGACCAATTGTTGCAATTGTGGTCTTCAATCAACGGATACTTCTCTATTGCCAACTGAACCGAAGACAACAACAAAGAAGTTCTCGAAATCCTCTCTTCGTTGGAGATCTCAATTGGATTTGAGTTTGCGTTCGATTTCGTCTTTTTGTGGATTTTCTCCAATTGTCTGTTACTTAGCCTTACGTTCAATAACGAGTGAATCCAATCGTCTTTTGTCTCGAATTTCACTAAATATTTGAAATCCTTTTCATTAAACAGTTTTTCACTCAAATCGAAGTCAATCACAAAAATCGATACTTTTGTCGCTTTCGTTGGTTTAAAGACTTTACACCAATTGGGAGGACTCGAGAGTCGTGGCGGAGGAAGAAGTGTCGCCAACACTAACTGTTGGATGTCCTCCACTGTCAGACACTTCGGATCAATCGCTTCATTCGCCGATTCGTTAATCAGATAATCGTTTTCGACAAAAATCTTCGGCCTTTCGGTCGACAATCGAATCGACAGTTTTTTCCTCAATTCAGACATTTGTTTGAAATTAGAAGTAAAGACATCGTTGTTGTCGTCACCGGAATTGGTCCCACATTTGCCGTTTAGTTGGTCTTCACTTTCATTGCAATTATCATCAATTTTAGTATTAATTAAATCAATAAATGATTTAATTTTTCGCTTTTTGTTCTCAAGTTTTTCCAATTTTTTATCAGAAATTCTTTTCATTTTATTATAATTTATAAAACAATTAATAAATAAATAATTAATTCAAACAAATCGTAAACACGTTTTACAATATTTTGCTCACATTTTAGGTTTTAATGCATTTAAATCTTTATCAATATTTATGTAATTTTTATTTAATTTTATAAAACACTTAATTTAAACCTAAATTTATTGCCTTTTTGTCGTAATTAATTATTTATTTACTATTTTTGTTTGCTGTTAAACAAATTTAAATTAACTGTATAAAAAGGTACCAAAACATATTGAAATATATATTGTTTTGCTCAAATAGCATTTTGTAAAAAATAGTTTTTTAAAACTCATAACAGATGGCACTAAATAAGACTTTATTTCATTTGTTTTTAAATCGTTTTCATATCAATACAAATGTTTTTCAGCAAAATGTGAAACAATTTATTATAAATTAAATTAAATTAAGTTATATTAGACTTAGTTTTGCTGTAAATTAACCCTAAATTGTGCGCAAAATGAGTGAAAACAAGGAAAAGAGGAAATCGATTGACGCGAATGAGAAACCAGTTATTAAAGTAAGATATAAATAGAAATTACGTTAAAATTTAAGACAATATTTGATAAATGAATGGTTTGTTTAACAGCGATATCGACGCGAATCGCCTGAAGAGGTGAACAGCGATTCCGACGGCACTTATGTTCCATATATTCCAATCAAACAAAGAAAGCAAACGAAGACTCAATCGAATAGTCATTTGATTTCTCGATTCAATGACACGCTTTCGACCGATGAGGACAAGTCGAGGAGTGGCGCCGAAGACAAGCCGAAAGGGGAGGAATCGGCGCCGACTGCGGCCAACCCTCTCAACGAATTGGACGAATGGCGCAAATATAATGTCTCTCTTCTGGACCAACACAACGAACTGAAGAAGAAGTTTGAATTGAGGAAAGAGAGCGCTATTGAGAAGCAATTGAAAGAAGAGGAGAAGATATTGGAAAGTGTGGCCGAGAAGAAGGCACTGATGGCTGTCTCCGAACTCGCGAAAGGCATTCAGTACTTCAAACCGATTAAGACCGGATGGAAAGTACCCAAACATATACAACAATTGCCAGAATCTAAGCATCAGTTGTGGCGACAGAAGTACCGGATTATGGTTGAGGGCGAAGACCTCCCGGCCCTCATCAAGAGCTTCAAAGACATGAAATTTCCGAAAAGTATTGTAAATGCACTCAAAAAGAAGGGAATCCGTAAGCCATCAGCCATTCAGATGCAGGGATTGCCGGCCGTACTGTCCGGGCGAGACATGATTGGCATTGCGTTCACCGGTTCTGGAAAGACATTAGTATTTGTTTTGCCGTTAATTATGTTTGCGTTAGAACAGGAATTGTCGCTTCCGTTCATCAAAGACGAGGGACCGTATGGTCTGATTATCTGTCCGTCCCGTGAGTTAGCGAAACAGACTTTTGAAATAATGGAATACTATAGCAATGCTATGGCTCAGAGCGGAATGCCTGCGCTTAGGGTTTGCCTATGCATTGGAGGCGTTTCGGTCAAAGAACAGACGGATGTCATTAGACGAGGCGTTCATATAATGGTCGCAACGCCGGGCCGTCTAATGGATATGTTAGAGAAGAAAACGGTTGGACTTCATGTCTGCAGATATTTGTGTTTAGACGAAGCGGACCGGATGATAGACATGGGCTTCGAAGAGGACGTCCGAACCATATTCTCTTACTTCAAAGGTCAGAGACAGACACTCCTGTTCTCCGCAACTATGCCTAAAAAGATCCAGAACTTTGCGAGAAGTGCTTTAGTCAAACCTATTACTGTTAACGTTGGTCGCGCCGGCGCCGCCTCTCAGGACGTGGGACAGGAGGTCGAGTATGTGAAACAGGAGGCGAAGATTGTGCACCTGTTGGACACACTTCAGAAGACGGAACCACCGGTTCTAGTGTTTGCAGAGAAGAAACAGGACGTCGACGCCATTCATGAGTATCTTCTACTTAAAGGCGTGGAAGCCGTGGCCATTCACGGCGGGAAAGACCAGGAGGAGAGGTCGCGCGCCGTCACTGAGTTCAGGAATGGCGAAAAGGATGTGTTAGTCGCGACTGATGTCGCCTCCAAAGGACTGGACTTCCAAGAGATCAAACACGTCATCAATTATGATATGCCGGATGACATCGAAGACTATGTGCATCGAATCGGTCGAACGGGCCGTTACGGCAAACGAGGAATGGCTACGACTTTCATCAATAAGTCGATCGATGAGTCGGTTCTTCTCGACTTAAAGCACTTACTACTAGAGGCCAAACAACAGTTACCGCCGTTTTTGGCGGCTCTTCAGTCAGAATCCGAGCAGTACTTGGATTTGGGCGACGAGAGGGGCTGTAGTTATTGCGGAGGTTTAGGCCATCGCATCACTAATTGTCCGAAATTAGAAGCCATGCAAAACAAACAGGCGTCCAGTGTTGGCCGTAAAGACTACTTGGCCAGTGGCACAGCCGACTGGTAGAGCGTTTTTGCTCATATTTTGGGAACAATTTATCAAAACTTGATTTCAATTATCGGAATATATTTATTGTGAAAAACATTGGATTAAAAGTTGTAATTAATGGCGAAAGTTGTGAATGAAATGCATGAATACATGAGTCGAGTCGTGATTAGACTTCATTACAAAAGAGTTTTATTTTTGCTGATTGTATGACAAACTTGTATTCGGTATTCGAGGCAAGAGTAGAGACAAATACAAATAAATTGAATGAAATTGAGTCACGCGTTGGTCTCTTCTGACTCTATAGCTCTATAGCTCTACTGTATAGCTCTGTAAGTGTTTTGTTGCGAACCCAACGAAAGCCAAATGTGAGTCAAATGAATGAAAACTTGTTAACCCAGTGTTGGAGAGAAACGCTTGCATTTCATAGAGTTATTCGTTATTTCATTGTTTGCTTCACATCTATTGCTTCGAAAAACTAAAGTTATTTATTTGGAAGCCTCCAGATATTCCCAAGTGATGGCTGAGGCACTGGTAGGCACTGGTAGCCGACAAAGCAATTATCAATGTGTCAAACGAATACACGCGAAAACTTAAGCCCAACTGCTCTTCCAATCCAATAAAACGTGTTGCGTAAGGCTTGCCGGCCTAACCTACTGGTGCCGCACGTCTGACACGGCTTACAATACCAGAACATTGACTCAAAAGATCGCAAACGTATTGTTGTTTAATATCGACTAAACCTTATAAACAAAAATTTTAATGGGATTACAGACCTATTTCACAAGATTTCACAGATTTTCTCGCATTTGTGGCTCTTTTGCCAAATGATTGCAAATATAAGCCATTCTATGCCTTATATCAGACCAAAGACCAGTTCACAAAAGTCTCGTTTATTTGATTACTTTTTCGAGTTTTTCTATTTTAATGTCGACTTTTGTATTGGAAATGTAATCAAAATTTATTGAATTCATAATTAAAAATTCTGATTAAAGAAAATCTTTCGAATCTCTACTGAATTCTATTGATTTATTCATTAATGAAATAAAAATTTTTGTTAATTAATGTTTGGATCTCAAGTCAGACCAACCGATCGACTATAGGTTCAGTTCCACTAAATTGTATATCAATTCGAAAAAACATTTTATACACAGATATGTCCCGATTTACTACAGCGACGGATTGGCTGTTTTATAGTTTAAAATTTCTATGAATTTTAAATTTAGAGCATTTTAACTTAAAAACTAAACTAAATAAATTTATTATCAGGTTCAGATCAAAATTTCTAAAGTAATGTTTAAAGTAATTATTATCAAAGATGACTTTTTTAAAATGTATTCCAATTTATATTTTAAAATATATCTTTACGGCATTACATATTTTAGTTTAATAGTTTAAAAATTTGTCTAGGTTAAAAAATTAATTAGTAAAATAGACAATAAAAGAATGATTTAATACTCTTCGAAAAATAGATATTAACTTATATAATACAAAAGATACAAATGTATTAGACTTGTGTATTTTAATATGATAGCTAGACCATGTTTTGCCAGGGGGTGGGTAACACCAAAATACTCACTGAATTTGAAAATTTGGCAATTATTCCTTGAGATTTGAACCGAAAAATAGAATTCCCTCTACGTTTTGCCGGTTGTTAAAGGATTTTTGTTTTTGTTATTATTTACGGTAAATTAAAAATACTTTTAATAAGGGTAAAATTTTTAATATTAAATTAATTGAATAATTTTATTTACTCAATTAAAAATTAATTTTAATTTAATTTATAAATAAGAACGAAACATTAAAAAAGTATAACTTTTAAAATTTATTTTAAAATAAATTTTTCAATTAGGTATAGGGTCTAGAATTGATTTAACTTGTCAAGATTATGAAGTATGAGGTTGAACAAGGCAAGTTTTAATCTAAATTTTTTGTTAATAAAGAACAAAAGAAAACAAGGCAATTTTTAAAATTATACGTTTGAACAATCTTTGGAATGACTACAAAGACTTAAACCAAATGAATTGCGAGACAATGTCTTTTTCAGTTTCTTGTTTAAAATTTTAATTTTGTTATAGAATACAGTATTTTTAAAATTTTTATATTTTAACAAATATTTTGTACTTTTACCATATTTTAAATTTTATTGACAATTTACATTTAATAATTATAATCAGGCATAAAAACAATTAGAATTTGCGTCTAAAAATCTCTGTTATTTTAAAATAACACAAATTTCATTTGCTAATTTCTTTATATTGCTAAGCAATATTAAACAAGTGGCACCAAATGGCACCAAAAACTTAAAAGTTTTTGTGACTGATTATAATCAAGAAGATCTTTTTTTCTCGATAATAAGCTTAGTAGCGCATTCCCAAAAAATATCTCGGTTAGAAATAAAATACATTCACAGATCCATTCTATCTACGTTTAACATTTTTAACTTATTATTTGAGTAATTTTATATCAATTAACTTATTTAGTCATTTATTTATTTTTAAACTCAAGCAAGTGCAGATTGATTGATAAAAATTTAAATACTAATAAATTACTCAAATAAATATTAAGTTAAAAATCTTAAACCTAAATAGAATTGATCTGTGAATGTATTTCTAGTCGAGACAGGAATGCGCTACTAAACTTATTATTAAAAAAACAATTCTTCTTGATTATAATATTTTATCAAATTAATGATAATTTGGCCTGGCGTATCAATGCTTTTCTGAATTTTTTCTACCGTAAACGCTCACAGTTTAGAACATGTTCTTATAAGGTGAGTTTGGGCTTCATGTTCTTATATCTCGGGGTAAAAGAACATGTTCTTAAAAATAAAGAATAAAAACTAGCTTTTAACTACAAGTTAAAAACAAATATTTTTGATAATAACGTTAATCTTTAGTGATTTAAAAGATTTAAAACATTACAAAATTGAAAACATTAAAAAATAATAAGAAATTATATGATTAATTTAACGTATTTTGTATTTAAATTTGTTTTCTGAATTACAACTCATTTATTTTCAAGTTCTATAAAAAAAATTTATTGATATTAAATTTATTGTCAAACAAAAATTTGTAAAATAATTATATTATAAATGAGTGTTAAAAAAATAATACATTAATTTAGACTATTTTATCAATATATACAATAAAACCAATTATAATTAATTAAAATGTCACTTATTATACTGTACCTTAATATGTTTGAGTTTACCTCGCCTTATAAGAACATGTCCTTGAGGCTTTAACTCAATTTTTAGAAAATGGCCTAATTCACCTTATAAGAACATGTTCTAAACTGTGAGGAAATACGGTATCTTGCAGTGAATAGTGACTTTGGGTGGGTTTTATAAAAATAAATTTAAAATAGCAAAATTTAAATTAGTAATAGTAAATATGATAATGTCGAATATGCTAATATTGAATATGGTAATGTCGAATATGCTAATGTCAAATATGCTAATTTTAAATATAACAACGTCGAATATGCTGCTGTCAAATATAATAATGTCGAATGTTTGGGCGCTCAAAGGTGTCAAATTAAATATTACGACATTTTATTCGACATTATTATATTTCACATTATTATATTTCACATTAGCATATTCGACATTAGCATATTCGACATTATCATATTCGACATTATCATATTTAATATTACTAATTTAAATTTTGCTATTTTAAATTTATTTTTATAAAACCCATCCAAAGTCACTATTTACTACAACATAATAGCATCGAAACGCCAGGCCAAATGATAATTATTAATAAATAAAAATTTAGTTTTAAAAATTAAATATTTTTATTTTATTATTTATTCAAAATTATTCTGTAATCAACGTTTTATTCTATAATGTTTAACAAAATTTTAAGTTGACTCCAATTTTATATTAATAGTAAATTTTAGTAAATTTAAACCGAATTTAAAATTTAAATTCGGTTAAAATCATTGTAAATCTTACGTTTTTCTGATGATTCAGTAATAAAATAAATTTAAAGTAAGTAGTGTTACCAGTAACTGTACACCTGTTAGATACTTACACTTAACTGTAATGATCACGGTTTCAAGATAATTTTTTTAAAAACATTTAAATGTATTGAAACTAACCATGTTAGATTTAATTAATTGGCTTACTTAAATGACTTTATGGGTAACGTTTATGTATTAAAAAACTATTTTAATAAAAATTAAAAGTAAAGTATAAATTATACAGTATAATCAAAGCAACCCATGTTAAAATATATTTAAACGATCAAATAAATATTTTTGCTTGCAAATATTTTTAACTATCAACTTTAGATAAAACTTAACTTTACTTTAATTATCAATACTTTTTGAACTTGTGTATTTGCAAAATGATTTTTATTGTTTTTATATTAAATTAATTAAATTGAAACTTGAGTCAAATTTTAATTTTAAATATTATCAAATTTATTATTGTCAAAGTTTAAGATGTTTAGATTTGATCAAAATATTAATTTTAAATTTATAAATATAAATATAGTCGAAATTTTTAATTTTTTCAAAGTTAAAGTGGCTCTAACTGACTTTTTGGGCTTTTCTGGAATACTTGCATTTTGATTTATTGATTACTAGTTTAATTTAATTATTTTGTTTGTAAATTATTTATTAATTCTTGAATGAATTCTGATTTTATCAAATCATTTAATTATATTGATTGCAATATTGCTTTGCCAAAATTGTCAAAATACCCATACATTTGGGAATTTGGCAAACCTCCTTAAATTTTAAGCTTGAATATTTGTTAATACTTTTATTGTCAGCAAATTAAAAAAAATTAAGTTGTAACTAAGTCTAGTTTATTTTACTAAATTTAGTATAAATCTAGGTAAATTGGGCTAAATTACCATAGTGGCAAAACCCCACGTAGCCATTTACTATCTTATATACCTTTTTTAAAGTTTTGAAAAAAGCCATTTTACCACTTTTATTTTTTATTTGCATTGGCTAACCTGATGTAAATCCTCATAACATCCCTTATCGAATAAAACCAACATAGTAAGCGATTAATTTAACTAAATTTTTAAAAATACTGCCGGTAACAAGTTTTTATGTTGTAAACACAATATCTAAGCTAATTGTAACAGCTTCATTTTATCAAACCCGTAACTGAGCGTATATTGCCCTCTAAAAATTAGTTATTTATTTGAAAATTTTAAAATATTTACTTGTATTGTTTTTCTAAATATAAAACTTTATTTAAATAATTTTTAAATGTTTTATTATTTTATTTAAAAAATATACTTAAATTTTTTAATTAATTTTTATCCTAACTAAAATTTATTAATTAAAATTTATATTTTGTAATATTTTAATAGATTTTTTGGTTTGCTTTTATAAAATAAATTGCTTATAAACTAGCAACTTTTCTATTTATTAAAATCAGTTAATAATTATATTTATTATATATTGAATTAAAAAATTTTAATTAATTAACTAATATATTTAATTGCTAGTTTATGTTTATTAATAATAAAAATTCCGATTTGTTTCAATTGTTTTTTAATTTTAATTATTTTAATAATAAATATTTGTTTAATATATTAAAATTTAAATCAAAACAACAATTTCAATACAAACTTGAAAATAACAAAAATAAACAAACTAAACTATATTAAGTTATGCTATTTTGTAAATGTTATTTAAACCAAATTTTTTATCGCTTAAAATATTTGATTTATAAATTTTAAACATTTATATTAAATTTTCATTTCAATATAAATAAAATGAAAGTTTATTCAAAATCTTTTGGGTATTTCGCAATTGATTCGCTCAACGATTGAATTTCTATAAAACATTTCAACACTTGAATGCAGTTTTAGATCTGAATATTGAAAAAAATCCTTATATAGTGTAAAACGACATGTATTTGAAGATTGAAATCAATATTCAATAAACTACTGTATATTCAAACTTATTTAAGACGTCTTTATCTAACTTTAATAATTAGATTTCATTAAATCTCAAGTGAGTTAAATGGAATAAATTTTATAATCAAAACAATTAAGTTTGAACTTTAAATATTATTAGATTTAGTTTTGATGTTAGCCCTAAAAATAGTTATTAAATCAATAAAATTAGAATAAAGTAATAAAAACAAAAACTTTTAACGAATAAACTTTGAGTTTAACTACAAATTCAAAGTTTTATTGATTTGCAGAGACTTTAGCTAAAGTACAGCAAAACTGTAGAGAATATCGAAATTAAGTTTATTTTCGAAACTAAACATAAAAAGCAAAACAAAAACTGTTTGTTATTTCATTGGATTTGCTTTAAATCTAATTTAAACTGAAGCACACTTTTAACGCCATCACTTATAACGCCACAGAAATATACAATTAAGCATATTAAACAAAAACAATTAAATAAATTTAAATACAAATAAACAATAAGTAAAATTAATATATTAAAAAATAAAATAGTTTTAATT
>JAQFXP010000029.1:0-67317 GCA_034693685.1 Belba bartosi | reverse complement strand
TACATGTACATATAAGGTGAGTTTGGGCTTCATGTACTTATACCCCGGGGTATGTGTACATGTACTTATAAAATGAGAAAAAAGATTGTTTTTGTAAATATATTTCATTTGAATATTTTTGATAAAAAACGCAAGAAATAAAGGTTTAAAGATTAAAGATATCACTATTCAAAACAAAAATAAAATTAAGAAACCATGTGATTATAGTAACATATCTTAGACTTAAAGATTTTTATTTTTATTGAAATCGTTTAAAATATTTGTGAGCAAATAAAATATATTTGAATTAATTATATTTAAAATGAGTTCTGAAAATATTTTTAATGAGCTGAAGTTGTAGTTAAATGGGTTTCAATTGCTTGAATTAATATTTCTAAAGAATTAATTAGAAAGTCTTTTATTGGCTGTGGGTTTACTAGTAATTGCTAGAATTAAAACTTGCATTCAAAACTTAGGAATTTTGTAGAATTTGAAAAAATTAAAACAATTGACGATAATTCAGGATTAAACCATGTTGTAGACAATGAAGAGATTGAATCAGAATAAGATGATAACATTAATTTTGAATAATTTATAAGTTTATTGAATAAAATCATTAAATTTTAAGATTTAAAACATTTTGTGTTGGTTATTGAAGTTTGGGTTTACCTCGCCTTATAAGTACATAAGTACATGTACATAGAGGCTTTGGACCAAATTTAGGGAAATGGTATATTTCATCTTATATGTACATGTACTAATATGTGAGGGAATACGGTAGTAATTGAAAAATATTCTAATAATAGTTAAAAAATTATTATAGTTTCTATATTTCGATGTTTAATATTCAATAAAAAGCTCAATGATAAAAATAAAAATTAAGTTAAAAGATGAAATCAGTCTAAAATTAGAAAAAATTCCAATTTCTTTACCATGGTATTATTGTAAAATAGATTTACTCTAAAACTGTCTAAAATAGATAAAACTGCTAAATTTTTTGTTTTAAAATAAAGAATAATTTTTATACATGACCAAGAAGAATTTTTTCTTTATATTGTAATTTCCTAAAAATGTCTCAACTCAAAATACATTCCCAGATCAATTCTATCTTTGTTTTTACTTTTTAACTTATGATTTATTTGAGTAATTTTATATTAATCAAATTTTTATTAGTCAACTTGTACTTGCTTAATTTTGAAAATAAAAAAATTTGATTAATAAAAAATTAATATAAACACAAATAAATTTAAAATAAAAAAAAGAAATACAAAACTTTAATTAACAAATAGTTTGCATTTTTAATAATTGTATTAATAAAATTAAAAACAGTTTTAAACAAGAGTATGAAATCGAGTTAATGCCAGACTACTTTACTTTGGCTCTAAATCTTACATGTCAATATAAATATTAGATGTTTAGCATAATATAAGCAATACATAGATATTAACATTTATGTTGAATATGTGACTGTTTTGAGATGAATATTATGATTCAATTTTTTAAAATTAACTAAATAAGGGATACGTTTACAAATACTATATATAAGTACTAAACAATCAGCAAGTTTGTTTTTCGGCCCAAAATAGCAATATCATCCCAATTAAACCCCCGCACAATCTTAACTTAAATCAAATCAAAGTCTTTAAACTTTAACTTGATAATTACATAATCTAGTAATTTTACGTAGATTAAAACAAGTATAAATTATATTGTGTTAAAAATATGAATTAAAATGAGTTAAGATATTAAAAAATTCTTATCTTTTGTTTTGGGCCGAAATCCAAACTCTCTGATTATAATATATTAATAATTAGAATATATATATATACAGTCTGTAAAATTTACAATGTACTGTAATTTATCAATTTTTTGCCATTTTTTTTCTCTAAAATTGTATTTTTTTAAATATTTAATAGTTTATAAATTAAGGAATAGAAATAAGTTGCAACTTGTTTAAATTTAAAAAATAGTTTTATTAAGTAAAATAAATTTAGTCTTTGCTTTAATTTAATTCTGAAGTAAATTTTAAAAACAAATCATAAATTGATTTAAAGACAATTTTTATATTTATAAAATGTAAAAAAATTAAGTTTTTTAGTGATAAGTTTAGAAAATAATAGTCATTTTGTTTGAATTATTTATTCGACAAAAACTGTCGAATATATCGGTTAACAATCAACGGCTGATCCATTTGTGTCCAATGGGAACAGTTCTCAATGTAATGAAGAGTCAGGTCATCAACATATTCTTGGGCTTCGGCTAATTGTGCGGTTAATGCAATATCTCGTTTGCCTTAAGATATATAAGAATTTAAATTTAATTTTAATAAATAATTGAATAAATGTTTAAAAGATTGCATTGACTTTACCCCAAATGATAAGAGTTTTAACTTTAATCTTATAACTGATTGGTTGCGAAGATTTGTATTTTCTGATGACTGCCCGGTAGTAGTTGAGTGGACCGGTGAGGCTATTATGTTTGGAAAACACATATTTATAGGCCTCTATGTCTTCGGGTGTGCACATGGGATGGCCGTCCGCCGAAACAAAGAAGTCTTCAATCAGTTTGAGGTCATTGCTCAACAGAACCAGTTCCGGAAGAAGTGGTAAATTGAAGAAAAACATATACCACGAACTGAAGAATTGTTTCCAACTCTTTTGGAGCGCTTTTCTAAACATCATCGGATGCGGGCTATTAAGAATCACCAACTGATCCACTAATTCGGGATATTTAGCGCTCAAATGCCAGGCGACTGCACCGCCCCAGTCGTGCGCCACAACTATTCCACTCTCTTTGCCCAACGCTTCCAACAGTTGTCTCACATCTTCGGCCAATTTGTCGACAGTATAGTTGTGAATACCGTTAGGTTTGTCCGAATCTCCATAACCTCTTTGATCGATAGCCACGACATAGTAATCATTGGAAAACTCTTTGATCTGATGTCTCCACGAATACCAAAACTCAGGAAATCCGTGAATGAAAAGCATTAACTGTTTGTCCGATTGGCCGCTCGAGACGTAATGCAGTTTTACGTTCTTTACAATTAAGAGTCATTTTGATAAAAATAGACATATTTTAGAAAAATTATTATTAAATCATTGATTGAATCAAACTATACATTCAATTGAATGAATTGATGCGATCCGAGCGTCGGGTCATTGAGACAATCTGGCGGAACATCCCTTCGCCTGACCTGAAAGTATTTGCTTCGGTTTCTAATAATACTAATCACCGAAAATATCAAAACTAAATAACCGTAAAAAAGGGATAAGAATATTGTGAAGACATTTTGAAAACAATGTCTGTTCACTAATTTCAATATTCGGCTCATTTTTAGATAAATTAACGAAAAACTTCAAATATATTTATTAATAATCCAAGGTTTTAGCTATTTTAATATGTCTACTGCACTGTACTTCTGGTTTTTATACAGTAGATGTCGATTTCATTAACGTAAGTCTAAGTACAAATTATCATTGATAATGGCAAAAATATAATAACAAGGAAAACTTGACATCAATTGCTAATTTTATAAAAGAAAATATTCCCCAAAACCCTTAATTTTGTATTACATAATGTTAAAATGTTTAAGAAATTCATCCCAATTCACATTTTTGTCACTTATTTTAGGAATGGTCTTATCATTTTACAAATACGAAGTGGCACAAATGGTATTATAATTGCACCGAGTAATTCATACTGTAAAAAATGCTGAAATTCATACAGTGTAAATTATAATATCTATAATGTATAAACTGGCTTGCTAAATATTTTTCAATTATGCTTTTTTACCTAAATTAAAATTTTTGTTCTTAAATATCTAGTTTTAGACATAATCGAAGAAAATATATAAAAATTATCAAACAAGAATAATTTAAATGTAATGAAGAATCTAGCAAATATCACACTTGTAAACAAGATAATTGCATTTAATAGTCTAAAAGTCACTAGATCACATTCCTGATAGATAAACTTGTACAAATAATTATAGGAAACTCGGTAAAAAAATCTGCAACAAAATAAGAAAGTAAAAATAAAATAATAATAAAGCCGAAATCGTTCAAGGTTGAAAAATTGGCAATACGCTATTAGCAATTATTGTAAATTTAGATTCAATGTAAAGAATGTGAAAAGATTTCATGGATTTGTGATTTGAGTGAAAAGAGAAATCCAAACAAAAAGTGGGTTTAGTGTTAGAAATGAGCAAGACATTGTAATATTTTTGAATATGATGCAAATATTTTTTAATGCAATGTCAGCATTAGACTGGCATTGCTCGTTTGTCTTAAGTGCACTGCTATTGCAGTACTATAATAGTAAGCGCATTAAGATTTATTGCCTTTTATGCTCTCATTTATAATTAATGTGGACTTAACTCAAATTAAACAAAACTAAAGCAAAGTTTGCCAATAAAGAGAAGAGCAATCATATGATTAGCCAACATTCATATGACTTTGTGAACGAGTGACGCATTAAGGGGTCGTCGGAAAACTACTCAACCGTATAGTCATATACTGTATGAATGTCTCAAAGACTGAATCGACGCGTTCAGTCACTGCCACACAATTGCCTTAAGAAATAAACTGATTCTACACTAAACTCTACACAACTGTACGAATAAGTAGAATATTTGTGCGTATTTTGGCTGAGGATTAAAAATAAATTGCTTTAAGAGTTGTTGACAATTGTTAAAAACCAAATAGTCATTGAATGCATTGAATGCATTGAGTTTTGATTTAAATTTAGCTTTTATTGCGTATTTAGTTTTCATTATTTAAATTAGACTCAAATCTGATTATCCGATTGAATGCAAATTTAGTCGACATTTGACGAGATTTGAAGACACAATGAATTTATTTGACGAACAAAAGACTAAACAAATGGTTAATAATAATGAATTGAATGTAATCTCAATAGTCATCTGATATGACGATAGAGTAGTTAACGTTATAATTGAAATATCGGTTCATTCACTCGATTCAGTGCACTCTCCTCTCCCTCTCTCTCCGTCTCCGTCTGTCCAACACAAGTGTCTCACCTTTTCTTCAATTCAGTTCAATTCAATTCAACTCAAATCCAATTAATTATTAATTGTTTTAATATTTATTTCATAAATGACTCGAAACAGTGACTCACAATAACACGGATTTACAGCTAATATAAGTCTAAATATGTTTTTGTGATATATCTCGGATTAAAGTCTTTTGTTTTATTTTTGTGTTAAATATCTGTTTTTTTTTATCTATTAATTTAATTAAATAATTATAATTAGATTTGTTTTGATTATTAATTATTCATATTATTAGAATTGGTTTAATATTTTATTGATATTTATTTTATTGAAATATTTGGTTAAGTTTTTATCTCAAAAATAATTTATAGTTTTTGTATAAAAATAAACAAAAAAATAATTTTATTTTATTACGATTTCCGCCAAACCGTCAGAAACGCAGATAAGAGTCGATTATTGCGTAATATTTAGATTGAATTGCATTTTAAAATCAATTTAAATCAATAGTAAAACATATTTTGTTTACGAAAAGCAAATAAAAAACAATTTGTGAATCAAATCCTAAACGAAATGTTGACTTCAATACCAAAAGTGATAATTAATTAAATCGTAAAAAAGTCGTATTATTTGTGAATTGTGTTGTGATTTACGACTAAAAAGTGATAATTAGAGTCAGAAGTGATGTCCGAAGTAGATCCGGAAACGCTTCTGGAGTGGCTGTCGATGGGCAGTGGGGATGAGCGAGACATGCAGTTGATTGCGTTGGAACAGCTCTGTATGTTGTTGTTGATGTCCGACAACGTCGACCGTTGCTTCGAAAGGTAAGCAAAGATTGTTTCTCTCTTTCTCTTCGTTTCTATCTCTATGTACTAAACGTTTGCTGACCCGTCCCGTCCCGTCCTGTCCTAACCTAACCTAACTGGCAGTTGTCCGCCGCGAACGTTCTTACCCGCGCTGTGCCGTATATTCCTGGACGAGTGCGCACCCGATAACGTACTGGAAGTGACCGCCAGAGCCATAACCTACTACTTGGATGTGTCGGCTGAGTGCACGCGACGGATAGTGGCCGTCGAGGGGACCATCAAAGCGATGTGCAATCGACTGGTCGTCGCAGACGTGACCTCCAGAACCAGCAAAGACTTGGCCGAACAGTGCATTAAAGTATTGGAATTGATTTGTACGCGAGAGGCAGGCGCTGTGTTTGAGGCCAGTGGTCTAAACTGTGTGCTCTCATTCATTCGAGACAACGGATCACACGTACATAAAGACACTCTTCACTCGGCTATGGCTGTCGTGTCCCGACTCTGTGGCAAAATGGAACCGAACGACCAGTCATTGAACGGTTGTGTCGAAGCACTGTCTGAGCTGTTGAAGCACGAGGACAGTCATGTGGCCGACGGTGCGCTCAGATGTTTTGCATCACTGGCCGATCGGTTCACCCGCCGCGGCATAGATCCGGCCCCTCTGGCAGCGCACGGCCTGATTGACAACTTACTGATGCGTTTGTCATCAATAGCTAATCAAAGCTCTCATTTGTCGACAAATATATCAATTCCTTCGCAAACAATCTCGAACTCAACGCCAGACACCAAAACTCCTTCTTCGGTCTCCACTGTAATCAGTCTATTATCCACTCTATGTCGGGGCTCGCCATCCATTACCCATAATCTACTGCGCTCTTCACTCAGTGAAGCCATCGAGTGCTCACTTCAAGGTTTGAATATTTGTTTTTAATTTGATTTACAAATTGAGTTATTTTTAATAATTTGTTATTTATTTGATTTATTTTACGACTCATTAGGCGACGAACGCTGTGTTTTAGATACCATGCGTTTAGTTGATCTGCTATTAGTACTTCTATTCGAAGGCCGCAGAGCTCTGCCCAAGTCTGTGATTACCTCATCGTTAGGCCCGTCCCGTTTGCCCTCTTTTAGACGTTTAGACCGATTAGACTCTGCGGGCGAACGAACTCATCGACAGCTAATCGATTGCATTCGATCTAAAGACACCGACGCTCTCATCGACGCCATCGACTCGGGAGGAGTTGAAGTGAACTTTATGGACGACGTCGGCCAAACACTCTTGAACTGGGCCTCAGCGTTTGGCACTCAGGAAATGGTAGAGTTCCTGTGCGACAGAGGCGCTGATGTGAATCGGGGCCAACGCAGCTCTTCCCTACACTACGCGGCCTGTTTTGGTCGACCGAATGTCGTTAAAGTGCTTCTAAGACACGGAGCGAATCCCGATTTGCGCGATGAAGACGGAAAGACACCACTCGATAAGGCCCGGGAGCGCAGTGATGAGGGACACAGAGAGGTGGCCGCTATTCTTCAAACTCCGGGCGAATGGATGACTGCGAGCACTGTCTCTCACAGCGAAACGAAGACAATTGAAGCAAAACCTGAAGAACCGGAAGAGATATGTCCGGAACTATATGGCGATTCCGAAATGGCACCGATATATCTGCGCCGATTGCTTCCTGTTTTCTGCCACACATTTCAGAACACAATGATTAGAACAGTTAGAAAGTCATCACTGAATCTGATCCGGAAAATGACTCATTATATACAGTCAGACCAAATGGTTGCGCTCAACGACTCAGTGCCTCATTTAGCGACACAATTGGTTGAAGTGATCGCTAATGTGTTGGACACCGAAGAGGACGACGACTGCTATCTAATAGTCTTACAAATGATTTCTGATTTGATGATCAAAGGCTCGCAAATATTTTTAGAGCATTTCGCACGACTCGGAGTTATGAATAAAGTTCAATCATTGGCCGGTCAGACGGCACAGACGTCTGCAGACGATGAGATAATTGATAAGAAAGAGGGCGAAGAAGAAGATCCATCCAATGAAGACGCGAAGGATTTGGTCGCCGGCAGACCATACCATTGGCGGGACTGGAGTTGTGTTCGCGGACGCGATTGTCTATACCTATGGTCAGACTCGGCAGCACTGGAATTGTCGAATGGATCTAACGGGTGGTTCCGCTTTATTTTGGACGGAAAACTGGCGACAATGTATTCCTCGGGTTCTCCCGAAGGCGGAACTGATTCGAACGAAAATAGAGGAGAGTTTTTGGAGAAACTGCAAAGAGCCAGAGCACAGGTCAAGCCCGGAATGGTTTCGCAAAGTTTTCTAAGCAGTTGCGGTCCGACACGTCTTACTGTCGGCAATTGGTCCCTCCAGTGCCGACGGGACGGCGAGATAACTGTTTTCAACTCTGACGGCGCCCAACAGTCGACTATTTTGAAGGAAGATTTAGCCGGATTTGTGTTTGAGTCGAATCGCGGAACAAAGCATTCTTTTACCGCTGAAACCTCTTTGGGTCCGGAGTTCTCGTCCGGTTGGATGGGCCGAAGGGGTAGGCGTTTGCGTTCGAAATTGGAGGCATTGAAGGCTAAAGTGAGAACTCAGGCCAAAGAGATCTACGAAACGTACTTCAAGACGGCTCAGGCCACTCCTCGCTCTACTGTCGCCAAATTGGCTAACATTGTCGCACAGATAGAGAGGGTTTGCGAAAAACAATATTCGCGTAAAAACCACTGCAATGACTGGAAACTCAATTTGGAATTAGCTTTAAAGGAGTTAACTCTTCTATTGAAAGACGAAAAGTGTGTCTCCGCTTATGAGATCCATTCGTCTGGTTTAGTACAGGCGTTGCTTCGATTGCTCGCTAAAAATGAGCGCAAGTTTTCGTGGACTAACTCCTATTCTTCCGACAAACTACTAAAAGACAGATTAGATATATTTAAAAGTATTATTGGCGTCGAATCAACCGCAACAGCACTTGTCAGGTATGGGGAGAGAGAGAGAGATTAGACTAATATTTTAAGTTTGGAGAACACGAAGCGATTTATAAATAATTAAAAAATTATTTTATTAGAAAACTCGTCTCAGTTTTGGAATCTATTGAGAAACTCCCGGTTTATATATACGATTCTCCCGGTTCTGGCTATGGTCTTCAAATACTGACCCGAAGAATAAGATTTCGTTTGGAGAGAGCACCCGGAGAGTCAACACTTATTGATAGATCTGGTCGTTGCCTTAAAACCGAACCATTGACTACAGTCAGTCAAATTGAAAAGTATTTGATTAAAATGGTTGCGAAGCAATGGTAAGAATATTAAATAATTTTTGCTATATATTCGCTAAATATCGATAATATAAAAGCAATTGAATCAATGGTTTTGTTTGCTTTAAAAAGGTATGACTTCGAGAGGTCTTCGTTTGCATTCGTAAAAAAACTTAAAACATCGAACACTAGACTCCGATTCACACACGAGCGGGACTTTGACCAAAATGGAGTCATCTATTGGATCGGCACTAACGGCACCACAACTCCTGAGTGGGTTAATCCGGCACACGTGGGTCTGGTTGTGGTGACCTCTTCCGAAGGCAAAAATCTTCCCTATGGACGGCTCGAAGACATTCTCAATCGCGACTCTTCGGCACTTAATTGCCACACAAATGATGACAAGAAGGCCTGGTTTGCCATTGACTTAGGTTTGCATTTATTTGATTTGATGTTTAAGTCATTAAATGTTAACAAAAGGAATTGATTTCTATAAATATTGACTTAATTGCATTTATCTGCTGTCACTCGACTAGGTTTGTGGTTAATCCCGACCTGTTATACCTTAAGACACGCCAGAGGTTACGGTCGGTCAGCACTTCGGAACTGGTTGTTTCAGGTGTCGAAAGACGGCATCAATTGGAGTACACTTTACACACATAACGATGACTGTGCTCTCAACGAACCCGGATCTACGGCTTCTTGGAATCTACACGTTTCGAGTGATGAGAAACAAGGTTTGGATTATATGTTAATTATTATTATTTATTAATTTCTAATTTAAAATATTATAAATAATTTATTTTAATGGTTATTATATTCAAAGCGCAATATATTATAGGAAAAGCTATTTAGAAATATTAACAAGAAATAACTTAAGAAATAACCAAGTCGAATTTTTATCAGGTTTATAATACTTTAAACTTTTATCGAAACAAAGTTAACTTTTTTCATATTTAAAAATTTATAACAATTTAAACTAAATTATAAAAATATTATAAACCGTTTGCAGTATTGTATTCAAAGTTCACTATTATTATACGAAAAGCTATTAATTATTAAATTTGAAGAAATGACTCTTACTTTTAAGGTTGAAATTTACAAATTTTAAACATAATTAAAATCTATTGAATCTAAACCTGAACCGACTAATAGGTTGGCGACACATCCGTATACACCAGACAGGAAAGAACGCTTCAGCACAAACCCATTACTTATCTCTCTCTGGTTTTGAGATCTACGGAATAGTGACCGGAGTTTGTGATGACTTGGGAAAGGCAGCCAAAGAAGCCGAAGCCAACCTACGGCGCCAGCGCCGACAAGTGCGTCAACAACTGCGACATATGCTTGTGAACGCTCGAGTGACCAGAGGGCCCGACTGGAAATGGCGCGATCAGGACGGGGTGCCCACTGGCGAAGGTGTGTTTGAATTGAGTTTTGATTTATTTGAATAAATGATTTAAATTATTTAAAATATAAACTAATAATTGAAACCAAAGGCATAATTACGGGTGAATTACATAACGGTTGGATTGACGTGCAATGGGAACATGGAGGCAGCAATTCCTATAGAATGGGGGCAGAGGGCAAATACGACCTGAGGCTAGCGGCTAACTATGACCCGGATCTGATCAAACCTAACACAATGACCACAAATAGTACTTCCAGTCAACAACTGTCACCGACTTCAACAATAGCCATAACCAATACAACCGATAGTATAGTCGCTAAGGGATCTGTTTCTGCGCCCAATTCGATGTTTCCGGGTATCTATTGATTAGTTTCTCAGTTATTCTTTTCAGTTTTCGGCCATTTATTAGTTTTGAGGTTATCAGCCATTTATGTCTTTTTTTTTGTTTTGTTTTGTTTTAATTAATAATTAAGTCTTTTATGACGTTAATGATCTGAACATTTTAATTATGACTAAATAAACTCTAATGTCTGTCTGGCTTTAGGTCGCAAATCTAGTTCTACATCAAGTCTTCTGGAGCCGTCGTCTTCATCGAACAGTCGCATAACCATCGCGTGCACAGAACAGGCCTCTTCTGCCGACTCTCTGAACGCGAGGAAGGCTATGATTGCTGGAAGTCTGACCCGATCTTCATGTGATTCATCACTTTGTGACCGCAAAAGCAATGAGAATGTGGTCGCCGTTGGTCTCTCTCCCACTCAAGAGGAAACGGAAGAATTGCTTGCTGAAAACGAGAGGCCAGGTATGCAATGTGTGTAAATCTACTTTATTTTTATAATTAATTTTTTATTAAATAAAAAAATATTTAAAGTTTTGTATTATGTCTTGACTACAGGCACTCCAACTCCTATACTAAACGATGAGATCCAACGGCGCAGTTCCTCGAGTTCGACAATCAAAGCTAGTGATCACTCATCGCATTCGATTCGATCGAATAACAACACTAACAATATGTCGGTCTCTGTTCCCAACCTATCGCTCAATACAATCAATGCCAACGACTCAACCAT
Source organism: Belba bartosi (assembly GCA_034693685.1). Lineage (NCBI taxonomy): Eukaryota > Metazoa > Arthropoda > Arachnida > Sarcoptiformes > Damaeidae > Belba > Belba bartosi. The sequence continues at coordinate 55,768 of JAQFXP010000029.1, read as the reverse complement.
TGGATTACTGGACGCGTTTGCGTCGGCCGCCCGAAGAAGGACTCATTCAAACCATACAAACCACTCAAACGCACAAAACTCTTCGAACGCCACAAATAACGCAAATACTGGCAATTCACTGCTATCGCGCGGTTCTAACAATGTCTGCAGTTTAGTGCGACTGGCCTTGAGTTCTAACTTTCCCGGAAACCTACCCGGTCTGCAATTATAGCTATTCATTAATTGCTATCATAACTATAATTATGTTTATAATTGATTTAATGTTTATTTCAATAGAAATTTTGGCCGATTTGTTAGAAGAGATGTCAATCAATTCGGATTCCCCTAACACTGCAGCCAATAATCTATTGCAAGGTTTGATATTTGAATTAAATATTTGAATCTAATGTTTGACTAATATTTGTTTCTGTGTTTTATGTACCGAAAAGGAGGTCTCTTAAGCGCAGCTCAAAGCTATCCGAGTCTGTCGAGTACGTCATCGAACACAACACTAACATCGAGTCAGTCCATTACCAACTCAGTCAGCTCTGCTAACACAACCGGTGCTAACAATTTGGCCAACGCTTCACATTTGCCTCAATCACTGAATCACAATCAGGTGCTGACGATGTCCCTCACGTCCAACACTTCTTCGGAGTCAGAACCGGATTTTCTGGAGAACTGTCAGTCGACGACACTATTGGCCGATCTCGAGGATGAGGAGGAACTGCCGGAACCGGACGATGAGAATGAAGACGACGAGAACGAAGACGACGACGACTACGAGTCGGAGATGTTGGACGAGGACTGCTATGAGATGAAGAACGGGAAGCGCCGGAACTGGGATGACGAGTATGTTCTCAAACGACAGTTCACTGATTTGATTCCAGCTTTCGATCCCCGGCCGGGCCGTACGAATGTCAACCAAACAACAGATTTGGAGATCTCTTTGCCTACAACTCAAGAATCTGTGTTTAAAGTTAGTCTTTATTTAAGTTTTAAGCTTTTGTTTTGGATTTAAAAATATTTTTATTAAAACATTTATTTGTAAATATATATTGAATTTATTAATAAATGATTTATGTGCGCAATAGGTGGAGAAGGCGTCGCCACAGCCCCGTCTGTTCCTTACTCTTCGCGGCCCTAACTTGTCGAGTGTTGGCGAAATGGAAATGGATTTACTGAACCCGGAGTGGACTCTATTCTCTGCAGTTCAACATTTGATACAAAATTGCGATTTGAGTACAAAACAGGAGAAGATTAGACGCGTTTGGGAACCGACTTATGTTATTGTGTACAGAGAGGCCAAACCCAATGATGACATCAGCACTTCCTTCTCAACGCAAATGTCTCAATTGCGGACAGTCTCCGCATCCAATTCCAAAGTAAGTTCATTCGATTCAATTCGATTCGATTACGGTAGTTGTGTTGCCATGTTGTGTGCTGGTGGCCCCGCACCGGTACTCATGTTGTGTTTTGGTTATTTTAATTATTTTAATTATATTATATTTAAGGAAACTTTGATAACAACTCCAGTGTATAAAAGACGTCGAGTGTTGTCGACATCAGTGGATGTATCGAATGGGGCGACAGTCGACGAAGTGCTTCAATTGCTCGGATTATTGCATTTACTGACATATGAGTCGAAATGTGAACCGATATCTCTCTCACAGTTATCACTAAATGAATCCCAATTTGTCATAAATACCGAAGAGTTTATTAGCAAAAAGATCACAAACAAACTGCAGCAACAAATACACGACCCGTTGGTCTTAGTCTCCAACTGTCAGCCCGATTGGTGCCAATACCTGACCCACATCTGTCCGATGCTCTTCCCATTTGATATCAGACAAACGTACTTCTCTTCGACTGCATTCGGAACTTCCCGTTCGATCGTTTGGCTTCAGAACCAGAGGGACACGACTTTGGAGAGAGTGCGCGGACCCTCTCCTCGAAGGGACGACCCGCACGACTTCAGGGTCGGCCGACTCAAGCATGAGAGAGTGAAGGTGCCCCGGGGGGAACGTCTGCTCGATTGGGGCATTCAGGTGATGAACACTCACGCGGAGAGGAAGGCTATACTCGAAGTCGAGTTTGTTGACGAAGAGGGCACTGGATTAGGTATATATGAGAAATAACTTTGTAATTAATTGTTTGTCTTATATATTAACCCAATGTTTGCTCTCATTTCGACAATAGGCCCAACGCTTGAGTTTTACGCTCTGATTGCAGCCGAACTGCAAAGACGTGATATCGGGCTCTGGCTTTGCGACGATGAGCTCATGACTGCCGCCAATGAGACTCCAGTAGATAAAGGGGAAGGCGTTAAACCTCCCGGTTATTACATTAGTTCTAGTTATGGCTTATTTCCGGCACCGCTTCCAAACAATTCGCAACAAATGGATAGAGCGGTGAAACTGTTCCACTTTTTGGGTATATTTATTGGGAAAGCACTTCAGGACAACCGTTTGGTCGATATACCACTTTCTCAGTCTTTCTTAAAACTGATCTCTCGCGCCGGCTCTCAAATGAAATTGGATTCGAACAACACTTTTCTTATAACCGGTACTTAATTCTAATTTATATTGATTTTATATACTTTTCGATTAGAACACCAATTAGGCCAACCTTTTGATTAATATAATTAAACACAAAATTGAATTATTTCTCAAATTATGATTTACTACACTTTTGTATATATTGAACATTTTTGTTAAAAATATGTCTAAATATTTGCATTAATTATCTGTATTTATATTTAATCTGTAATTATTTAGGCAATACAGCAGAAGAGGAAACGACAATCAGTTCATCGATTAGTCCGATCTCTGACGACGATCTGCTTCTGTTAGAGCGCGAAGAGTTGGGAAGAGAAGCGAAACTCAAACGAGAAAAACATGAAATTAAGTCCAAGTCATGGATTCACGGAATACTTGATATGAAAGATCTTAATCTCGTTAATCCAATTCAGGTATTCCTCAAACGAATCAATTATTTATTTATAATTTTATTAATTATTGTATTATTTATTGAACGAAAGGCTCGTTTTTTGCAACAATTGAATGAATTGGTTCAACAAAAACAGCGTATTTTGGCCGACACTCGACTCACTTGGGAGGACAGGAATAATCAAATTAGAAATCTTTGCATTCCGTTAGCACAGGCACAGATGCCCGTTCGCCTCGAAGACCTGGGCCTCACATTCCAATACTGTCCGCCTTCGCGAGTCTTTGGCTACTCTTCTGTTGACCTCAAACCAAACGGAGAACTCGAAGACGTGACCATTGATAATGTGGAGGAATATGTGGAGCTTATGATGGATTTCATACTTCACACAGGGATTAAGAAGCAAATGGACGCCTTCAAGGGTATGGCCTTTGGATCGCTTTAATTGCCGTTTTTGCAATTATTTTAATTTGATTTAATTTGATTTAAAAGATGGTTTGAATCGAGTCTTTCCGATATCGAAGTTGAGTTCGTTTTCACCCGAAGAGGTACGGCTTATGCTGTGCGGCGAACAGTCCCCGAACTGGACACGAGAGGACATCATAAAGTTTACGGAACCCAAACTCGGCTATACTAGAGAGAGGTCTGAAGTGTAATTACGGTATTGTTTCGAATGATATAATAAATTGAATGTTATTTTCGAAATCAGTGCCGGATTTCTCCGATTTGTCAACGTTTTAGTCGCAATGAGAGGCGAAGAACGCAAATCGTTTTTACAGTTCGCCACCGGTTGCTCGTCTCTACCGCCGGGAGGTTTGGCTAATCTTCATCCGCGACTCACTATTGTCCGCAAAGTTGACGCCAGGTTTGCATCAATCGATTGATTGTTTGATTGTAACTATAAGAGTGTCTAATATAATATAATTGGATTTAGTGAACACTCATACCCTTCAGTCAACACTTGTGCGCATTATCTCAAACTCCCGGACTATCCAAACGAAGAAGTAATGAAAGAACGACTATTGGCCGCAACTAAAGAGAAAGGCTTTCATCTCAATTAAGACCCACAAACAAAACAGTCTTTGTTTCTCAAAGTTATTCTCAATTTATTACTTTTCAATTGTTAGTCTATTTTGAAAACTAAATACAAGAATATAATTGAGTTTCAAATATTGATAATTATATTTAAAGTGTGATATTCCTAATGATAACTGTTTATGAATTTCAATTTGAATTTTTCAAATCAAATAAGATTTTAATCATATTTTCCAAACATTTTTTTGTTTTAATTTCGACAAAAAGTTGCATATTTTTAAACCTTTTCTTTTGATCGATTCAATTGAAAAGTGCCTTCAATTGGGAAAAGAGTTAATCGATTAGTCAAAGAGATATTGTATTGAGAATTGAAGAGATCTTTATTTAATAATCTATTTTTCCGAGTTTTCTCATTAACACATAATTTGGTGTCACTTATCTCATAATTAGATATAAAATTAATTATATTTAAAAAAATAAAAATAAAATTACCTATAATTCGGTATAAGATTGTTGTCATTAAAGCTAATAAAAACTCTTTTAGTTATGTTTTGTTTGTCTTACCGAACAAATCAGATTTGATTCTATCGAATATTGTAACTATTTTTCCAAAATATTCTCAAATAAAATACATTTAAATTTATCGCTAATTTGTTTCAAAATTTATTTATTAAAAACAATTTCGGTTACAATGAGAGCAAATCTATTGAATAAATCGATTTCATTTCAAAATTAAAATATTTTACATAAAATGATCGATAAATTCAAAACAAAATTTAGGCAAAAATGAATAAATTATTACTAAAGAGTAGTTTATAATCAGAATATGAAATAAGTTTGGGTTTAAGGACTGAATACAATTCGTTTGAATTTTCTTTTTCTTAACGTTCGCTTAGTTTCGGTCGAATGAGTCGATTGTATCGAATTAGTGGCCATTTCTGGCGAATTATCGAATACTATGCAGTCATTGGGTACACAAAAGCTGTCCATCTCGTAGTCCTCGAGTTCGGACTCATTTGGCTCTTGAGAATAGACGTCAATATTCGGGTCGTAATTGAATTGAAGTTTATATTTATCAGACTTTCCAACCATTCCGTCTTTGACTGACCGTAAGTAAACCGAAAGCATGTCTTCACTGTTTCGGCTATCGATTCCATTAATCATTTGACCGATGGGTTGGCTATCCATCGGTCGGTTGTCATCGATATAGGTTTGAGAATATATTTCCAAATCTTTTTGTGTGTCTTCGATGTCATCCGAAAGCGATTCCATTGAATCCAAAGCCACTTCTGATTCGAAATCAATGAATTCGGAAACAGAACTAATGAACAAAAAAGTAATCGAAAAATATTTTAAACTAAACTTTTCATTAATTTCTATTAAAATACCGTTTTTTGCTTTTCTCTATAGTTTTGTTTGATTTTAATTTTCTTTTCCTTTTGGACACAATTTCTGGAGTTTCGGGAATCGATTCCAAAGTTGTATTTAATTCAATTGTTTTGTTAAATAATTTCTCAGAACTGTAATCGACTTCCGGTGCCAATGATCTGTTGATTGGCGTCTCATTCGGTTGACCACTAGTGTCGGCGCCGGCACTCAACCCATCGATGTCTGTCCTCCAGGCCCTCAACGCCTGTCTATACCATTCAATCGAAAACCTTTTCAAACATTTTTTGCCGATATTTTGAATTGAAATCAAAGACATTCTTCAGAAGAGTTAATACAAAACATCAATGACTTTCAAGACTTGCAATAAATCAAAATCTAATTAACATTTCGTCAATAACTTTGAAATCAATGCAATTTTCATTACTTTTAGATTTATTTTAATATAAATATATTATTTAAACCAAAAGTCGTTTTCAGTTTAAGAGTAGATCTAATTTGAGTTAAACTTAAATTATATATATTTTTAATCAAAACTAATTTCAAATGAATTAATAAATGAATTAGAAATTTGAAAACAACTCAAAAACTCTTTAAATAACTGTTTGTAAGAAATTGTATTACATTTCGTTCCAAATTCGCACAACAACTACAGCCGACTCTCAGTAAAGACAACTTAATTATTATTAAATTATATTTATTGTAAGAAAAGGAATATTTAATAGTTATTAAATAAATGAAAAAAAATAATAATGAATTTATTAGCCTTTATTATATTATAATGTTTTTAATTGCCAGAAATTACTATTAAAATATAATAATGTATATTTTACTATGTTTTACTGTAAATTATGATTTAAAGTTCATTCAATAAATTTTAAAAGTCTTTTCAGAAAGATAATACGTTAAGTATATATAGATTAAATATTATATATTTTAATTTTATAAAAACTAAACTATGTTAAACAAACTTAATTTAATTTGTTTTATTTAGTTTTATTTAATACAAAATAATTATTAAAAATATTTATAAATATAATAAATTCAAAAATATTAATTTTGTTACGTTATTCATGTATTTAACAATTATAAACATTTGATTTTAATAAATAGTAAACAAAATAAACATTTGATTAAAAAACAAGAATTAAATTAAATTAAATTATTTAAAATAAATGTCTTTCAGTAATGGATGAGAAAAATGTTAATCGCATTAAAAACAAACGATTTGGTGAAACCCGTAATCAATAACTCATATAAAGTATTGAAAGTATTGTTAAGACTATTGCGAAAGCGTATAGTTTTGGCGATTATATTCACCCTTTCCTTCACTTACTGTTTGTTGTCTTTGATTCGCGAAAAGTCTAACTCAAAGACAATTAATGGTAATCTTGAAGACTATGAGACAAATGTAGACATCGATCACTTCCAACACATTATAAGACAATCGCAACAATTGAATAAACAGTTTCTGAGAGACAATCAATCGATTGATTTGAGTAATAATGACATTAAAGACCTAAACAACGATAAGAGCATTGGATCCGAACTGAAGTCCTGCCGGAACTCAATTCAGGGAAAGGTATTGATTGCCGACGACAGGGGATTCGTTTGTCACCGAAAGGATGTGCTCTTAAGTGGTTGTTGTGATAAGAATAGCATTAATACTAAACTCTATTCGTGCGACACATGTCAGGTATGTAACCATCCGTTCCGTTCGGTCTTTGATTTGTTTGAATTGATAGCAATAGATATTAATATATATTAGTCTTAAATCGAATTTGACTTTAAGTTAATGCAATGTTTTGATCGATTAATACAAAGAAAATTCATTAAAAAAAATTAATTTTTAGATTTGATTTGAAATTTGTTGAAAAGTTGTATTTATGAGTAATTACTTAAAAACTAAATTTAATATTTGTGTCATAACTGTCATATGTGTCATATGTGTGGTCACTACCAGAGTCACGGGTGTTGTTCGATATACGAGTTCTGCATATCCTGTTGTCTCGAGCCGTCAAAGAAGCCATTGCTGACCAAAATAGTCGGTCAGAAGACAAGCGAAACATTCAATATACTGATGGCCAGTATTACCGATCACTTCGAACTCTGTCTAACGAAGTGTCGAACCTCTTCGGCGTCAGTACAACACGAGAACTCCTATCGCGACCCGAAGGCCAAACATTGTTACGGAGAGAACACCGAAAAAGTCAATTAATTCAACAATTTTAACAATTTTTGTTTGATATTATTTTTCAACAATTTTTCAAAAATTACTATTTTTTGGTTTTAACTAAAATTTCTATTTCTTTGGATTCGAATATATTTTCTATTTTATTTCAATTAATTATATTTAAATCAAATTAATTGTCTATTTATTCATCAAATTATTAAATCTATTCATAATTTAATCGTAAATTCTTTGAACTCTTTGTTTTGTTTTTATGTTTAAATGTGAATCAAAACAAAAAATTATCAAAACTTTTATAAAAACTATATATTTATGACTAATTTGTGCGGAAAATGTGATAAAATATATGAAAACTATTAAATTGATAAATCTTTGACAGAATATAACATTTTTATTGTTAATAAAAATTTTTAAATAAAAAATTTATTTAAGAATTGAATGCGACGTAAAAGTAATCACAATTTTAGTTGACTTTCAATTGAATAACTTATTCATTCATTTATTTAAATTCATTCTTTATATGAAAATTATTTCTCGAAAATTCTATCTTGACATTCTGTATGTACCAAGTAAAATTTTTTAAATTTAAACAAATAAAAAAATTCCAACAAATTTTATTTAACTATTTTACTTATTAGTAAATCAATATTAGTTAAAGACAGCTTGACAAATTTTTAAATATTTATAACTAGTCCACCTGTTATAATCTATAAGTTATAAATATTTAATATAGCATGCACATCTCTACAAAGTAACTAACTTAAACACGAGATGGCGATAAGTTTTCCATTAAGCTGTAATAGTGTGGGCGCGTCGTTTAAGTCAGTTTTTAATTAAAAGCTAAATACCTGTACATATACGTAATAAAATCATTAATTTATATTTAAAACTTGCAAAATTTATTTTATAAAATTAATTTAATTGAATTTTAAAAAATAAATTTTAAAGTTTTTATAAATATTTTAATTGAATTCTATTCCAAACTGTGCCTATAGTGACATGTTAAGCTATTAATATCATAATTGTAATAAAATTTTTGTCTAACTTTCAACAATTTTTATAAATTATAATTTTTTAACTTTTATACAGCAAAATATCATACAAGTAATTAGAAAAATGAGTTAGCATGCACGGAAGATTGAAACTAAGTTTATATCTATAACTCTATCGCTATTTTAATTAATTTTTTCAATTTAAGCCAAATTAATATATTTTTTTTTCAATAATAAATAACTTTATTTCACTAATCAATTAATTTAATAATCAATAGAATTCATGATTTATTTGTACATTATTTTTGAAATTAAAAATCTTTACAATAATTATTATATTTATAATTAAGCGTCGATTTGATTGTTTATTCTCTTAATAGTTATTTAAGTTATTTTATGCTCTATTTTCATGAGTATTATTAAATCAATTACTTGTTTCCAAAATATATATTAATTTAAATATTCTTTTCGTTTAGAAATCAATTATCAGATCAAATAAATATCGAAAATATAATAATTAAAACTAAAAAAATAATTACATAATAAGAAAACTGTTGCCAAACAACAAAATTCTAGTTTTTCCTCAAAAAATGTTTGTACTCTTCAAACAACAATTGGAAAAAACGCAAACAATTTGTAATTAACTAAAAAATGCTTAATATTCGGGAAAATCAATGAATTGCTATTTTGTAATCGATTTCGTAATAACTTATTATTCGTATTTCTCACAGATTTCTAGGAATTTATGTTTGAATTAAATGAATCGAAAGGTTTAAATGAAAAACAAAACAAACGATAAAATTTCACAACTTTTATCAACAGTTTTTTGTTTTGAAACAATTATTTTAAGGCACTTATAGGTCTGTTCTTATCGGAATCGGGATGTTATGTATGTATGTAATGGTATAACAATTTGTTTAATTAAATGTATTTAAAGAAAATTTATATAAAAATTAGTTTAAAACCTATTAACAACTTATTATATATAAATGTTTTTATACATAATTTTCTTTAATTGCATCCAATGTTCTGGTCATCCGTTTAACTCATTTTGAATTGTTTTGAGAACAACAGCAAAAATAGTGTCGTTTTTAATCTTAAAAGTTAATGGAATTTCATATATATTTAATATATATATCAATCTCGTGAGCGATGAATAGTTATATCTTATCAATCGATTCGCAAAACTTGAAAAGAAAGCAAAAATCAAAAATTAATTTTTAGTTAAATATATCAAAACTTAAAATATTATACAATTATTTTGATCGTAATCTTTAGTAATGAGGTTTTGATCGACTAATTGAATATTATTTAAACTGGAATTTGGTTTAGAGAATACGTTTGGAATCTCTTTAACCGTCGAATTGTTGACATTATTAGTCATTCGAGTTGTGGTTCCGGGAAATGAACTGATTTTGATTCCATTCATTTTCGTCAATAGCATTGCTTTCGACGAATTGGTCGATGAGTTCGAGTTCTGATGTATTGCTGTTTGCAATGGATTTGTCGATGAATTCATGTCTCCATTCAGTTCCGGTTTCAATGATTTCGTATTCGTTTCCGTTTGCGTTGTATTTGGCGCTGAATTTCCCGTTTGTTTAGGATTTTCCGTTTCTATCGCTTTTAATTAAATATAAAAATCAATCAATCAATTAGTCATTGATTACTCATATAATTGAATTAATAATCATATCTAAGCCATACCTGATGTCTGTCGAGAGAAAGTCGGATATAAATCAAGATTCGAGTCTCCGCTAAAAGAAGAGCCGAATATACCGGACGTAGAACTGGTCGACGTTCGGCCGCATTCCGCTTCGGAAGAATCAATTGCCCGCAAAAATCTGGCCAAGTCTTTGACCACTTGCCAGCACCCGGCATTTCTAGCCGACTCCATCAGTAGTGTTGCGTAATGTCGAGAAACCGATGTTTTCTCTAAATTCTGCAAAACTATTATATAAGAGGCGGCCGTTTCTAACTGACCCTCAGATAAACATTTCTAAAATTAAATAAAAATAAATATAATTTCAGTAAATGAGTAAAACTAAAAATCCAAACAAATAGTGATTACTTGAAACAACTCCTTAGGATTGCCGACAACAGCGAACAGATGCGGCCAAAGAGCTAATTCGGTTTTTCGGGCGCAATGTACTATAGTTTGGAGAAATACCGGAAATTCTCGAATAAAATCTATAACTCGAGGCAAGAGGGCGTCTGGAATGGGATGAGAAGTAGTCGCCTCTTCTTCGAGCACTTCGTGAAGAAGCAATTCGAGCGAATGTGGAAAATATGGCAAAAGAGTGCAACTGTTGGCGATCTCCCAGGCGTGGAGACCCAGGTTTCGGCGCAGGAGTTCCCGCAGAATGTGATGCAAATAGACTTGACTCGTGCGCGACACTACCGAAAACGGAAGACCAATCGGCAAGTGTCGGGAGCCGAGCACTGTATCATTCTCGGCGCCCAACATAACGGCGTCGCGAAACAGAATGGCCAGGGGGTAGATGTGAGTCGCTATTGGAAGCATTATCCGCTTCGACATAAAACTATGACTCGAGGTCTGCTGTTCGGGAACCGGAAGGATTGGAAGCCATACACCCATTCCTTCAATAGAATATTAATATTAGTTATAAAAACAATAATAATAATAATTTTATACCATTAGAACCACAGGACAAGTACAACGACTCAGTTAGATGCGGTCGATCGGATTTGTCGGTCATATTAGAAACCCAGACATTCTCTACACCCGAAGCCAAAATCGATACTTTTTTATATACAATATCTGTGTTATCATTAATCCTATTAATTGACTTAGAGTCAAGTGTTGGCTCTCTTTCCTCCCGTTCCAGAAGCAGAAGACGGCCACAAATGTTCATTAGAATCGAAAGCTCGGCTTTAGTGGACTCGATGTGAAGATTGGTTAAGACGACTAAAGTGACGCATTCGGGCGGAACTACTAAATTGTTTATTACTATTTGGTTCGTATGTGTGATATATAAAGACGACATTTGGTTATGTGTTTTCCTATTGAGTCGAAACAAATGTATAGTTCCGTCGATCAGATAAGTGAGTAAACAGTTGCTGAACAAAGACATCAAAAGCACTTCATTGTCTACTTTGGCCACTCGTACGAACTGGTTGTCGAGTTTGTATTTGTGACTATAAGTCCGGATCTCATAGCGAGCGTCAATCACATTAAAACAGCTGAGAATTATGTGTTCCGAACACCACAACAAACCGCCGCAAACCTCGAAGTCTTTCTCTTGTGTTTCGTTACCTTAAGAGTTGAATAAATACAAAATTTTAAATAATTTTCTAACAAATGTACTTGGCTATTTATTTTATCGACAATTTTTTCACTATTAATATAAATACCAAAAAGTTTCCATTTTCTGTGAGCGAGTGAATAGTGAGCCAAACCGGTCCGACCGGCGATCACAATGTGTTGACTCATGTTGTCAATGGCCGCGTACCTAATCGGCCAATTGGTGGTCAAATAGCTTTGAGGCATTGGAATGATTATCCACTGAAGGTTACCGACGGCTATGGGCTGTTGCTCCCAATGCATCTCACCTTTTGGTAAAGTTAAGCATTTAATCAATCAATTGCTCAATCGCTCAGTCATTCAAAAAGTATTAAAACTATTAAAACAATTAAAACATTGAATTAAAAAACTATTTAATTAAATGAATACCTAATGAACAGTTAGTTGAGGGCATAATCTCATCGACAATACTTCCGTTGCAATAATTGTCGATATAATCACTCGAACACATCGACGAGTAGTGCTGTTGTTGGCCAACATTCACAGCACCGATACCTATAAATAGTCTGTCTTCTGAAGTGAGCAAAACTAACTCTTCGTTTATGGATGAGCTCGGGTTAGATGCAATCACACTCTTAGCTAATGTTAGTTTCGATACGCCGTCCAGTGAATAGGGATTACCGTTTTCAGTGCTGGAGTCGGGTTTTGAACTTTTGGTAGACATCCATAAGTTATATCCTTTAGATATATAAATAATTAAAATACGATTAAAATACTAAACATTTAAAACTTGAACTCAATTTCAAAAATTTAATCAATTTATGCCTTCTTTGCCGAAAGACATCGAATTGACAATAAATGGACTCAATTTGATGGCATCGGTTGATCCAAAATCCCAGGAAAGACTGCACGCAATAAGGGCACCAAAAACAGACCAAAGAGCGAAACCTCCCTTTTCCCAGGCAGTGGCCAACACTGTCGAGTCGGGCGTCCATTGAAGACAAGTGAGAGCACCGGCAGTGAAACTCGCGTCTGAGGACATTACGGCACAAACATTAATTTCACCGATACTTACAAAACAACTAAATATTAATAATTCAATTAAATCAAATACCAGGAAAGGTATCGATGGGAAGAATGAGTCTATGAGTAACAATAACAGCATTTTGTGTGTCATCTAAACAAGTGACCACTCCTTCGGTGTTCCGCAAACCAAAAGCAATTAATTGGTATTTATGGTTAATCGCACAACAAATCGCATTATCCACTTCCGGCACAAACTGTAATCTTGAGTTGAATTGTGGCGAACCTGTCATCACATCGGGTGTCGACGGCCGTCCCGTTTGGGAGTGTAAAGGCATGAAAGCCGCGCGACCGCAGCTGAACACCAGACCAAAGCCGCCAATCATTGACGAGTACTTAATGTCAATCACATTGATGTCATCAGTAACTGAAAATGTCTTTGAAGTCAACTTCCAAATGAATGACTCATCAATACTTCCGTCCCAATTGACTCCACATATCTCTCCTGAAGTGTAATTCAAAGTAAATATTAATTCAAATAAAAAGCAATTAAAGCCAAACTAATTAATACCGTTTTTAGTTCCAATTACTATCTCTTCTTCAGCTGCCATTAAACTAATTGACAATTAAAGTAAAAATAAATTATATTAAATACCAATTAATTAAATAAGTTTTATATAATTAAAAAAATACTTACCATTTAATACCAGTTGTTATTTGCGTAGAAAAGGATAAAATCAAGACTAAAGACGGAATCTTTTCGGTGATAAACAGTTCTGCGCTCTCGCGTCGAAATCCGGACATTCTTTCGGTAAATCAAAGACAAAATCAATTATAAAAATGATTTAAAATAAATGTTTGAAACCATTACTCGATGTCCTTCTGTTGGAACAGCGAATCATAGCTATTGACCACTAATTTATAAAACAATAGAAAGTCTTTATCCGTTTGGACGACAATTAATGTCGAGTCGGGTCTCCAAACCATTTGGACATTAGAACCGAACTCTTCGACCGATTTCGGGTCGCGTTTATGTCCGACTATTTTGAGCGAAGGCCTGAAGTACCAAATGGACAGTTGGTTTGGCGAGAGAAGTGCAAAGAGTGAGCGGTCAGTGTTGGCCACAATAGCGACCGTCCCTTCGGTCGACTTCAAGGTTTGAGGCCATCCGTAGACGAAATACATGTTTGTGTTGACTCTTCAGTCGACAGTCGTTTCGATTTAGACTTAGATTCAGTCAAATCACTAGTCATTTGGTGTCCGAAACACTACAATCGCGACAATCAATGCATTGAATTCACTATTGATTTAAATGCTATTTAACTCCTAATCAGAAGTTAAATACAATTGGATTTAAGACTAAATTTCGATTATTTTGATTAAAATTTTTTACATACATTTCAATGAAGTAAATAAAGCCATAAATACAGTGTATTTTAGATATTATTTAGTGCATAAAATTAATTCAAATAAGTTATCTCTTTTTTAGACTAAATTTTAGTATCTTTTGTTATCCAAATTGTAGTGTAATTGCCGTATTCTATGTGTAAAAAAGTATAGATTCTTAGGTATGAGAGTTAGCAGGTTTTTAGTTAAACAATTGTGATCTACGTGTTAGCGTTAAAAGCCTTTTCCGTTACCATTAGATACTTTCAATTTGTAGGCATTTTTGTATATATAATACAGTCTACCCCTGATTAGTCAGACTAGGAAGTTGTGCTAAATATTTGTGTGCTTTTGTTATAACTATTTAAATACACTTTACATCAAACAGATTATAATTAAAAGTCCAAAATTGCCAAACAAGCAAAAATGTAATTTAGGTGTGAATCAGTGTCCGTCAAACCATTAGTCGACTGTTCAGCCATTTGTCTGTTTATGTTATTATGTAATCAATTAAAACCCGAAATAATATTTTTAGATTTGTTTTACTTTATATTTGTGTTTATTTTTATATGTATTTAAATATTAATTCAAACAAAACAATCATTTATTTGAGCCAAACAAGTGATTCATCCGTTTTAAGTGTTTTCATAACTAAAAAACTATTTCTTAAACATTAAGTAGTTTTGGGTTTTTTAAAGACGACTAACGGTAAGGAAAACGAAACGATTTTTAATTCATTTTTAAGCATTTAATTGTCATTTGAATCAATAATTGACTGCATATTGATATTTAAAATATATATTTGATAATTGACTCATTTTGTGAATGTATGTGAAAATGATAATTAATTTAGTAATTAATTTCAAAACAAATATCTCATTTAAATTGAATGAAAAAATATGTCATTTCTGCTGCAATTGAATATATTTTGATGTCAAACGACAAATGGCTATCAATTGTCTACAGATTTTCATAGCTTTTCAATCGCTTATCAATTGACAGATGTTTCGCAAAAAGTCTATATTTTTTGTTTTCAGTTGTTATTCAAAATATAGATTTTTTATTCATTTTATTATTGGTTTATCCAAATGTATGGCCAAATGTTAGTATTTATCTCTCGAAACGCCAATACTATTCATTAGTATTGATGTCTTGATAACTGTTTGACTGAAGAAATGGTTCAGATCTGCAGAACCGGTCATTCGTATTATGGCTCAAATCAAGCGAAACCACTATAAGTCTAAGTCTATTATTACTTAAAGTTTATGACAATTATTACCACTTTTTTGGGGTCACTTCACAAATAAGAAGAAATAAGATATCATTAAAAATCACTTTTTCTTAATATAACTCTGTATTCAATGTTCTCTTTAAATATCAATTAGTTTTGCCATTAATTCAATCCTTTTTTATCGGTTTATTGATCTCTAAATCTCAGAAAACTTTTTTTTTGTGGTTTTGTTTTTTAATTTGTATTTTCGTTTTTTGTTGTTGTTTTTCGACTCAAAACCGATTTTAACTTTTATTGATAACAAGTCTTTCTATCTCTTTATTAGTCTCTTTTAAATAAGCAAATGGTTTGAGAAATAAGTCATCTTTTTATGTGAATTGATTGGATTTTTGGGCTATCGTGTGATGAATAGCAGTGTTTTCAATGATTTTTCTGAGGCCTGGACTCATAAGTTTCCTAACTGTGAGCTCCCGAAGGCCTGGGAGGACGACGTCAGGGCTAACCTAACCAAACATCAGCAAAAGTTGGCTCTTCTTAAGGAAGAGGTCGAAAAAGAGGAGTTTTATGTCGAATATCTCCAAAAATTGTTAGAAGACGTCGAAAGAGTTAAATCAAAAGGTTTTCTATTAACTAATAAATTAGTTTTAGTGATTGTTTGTATTTTCGACTAAATATTTGATTGGGTTTTAGGCGAAAGTATTTCATCAAAAGTTTGTTCCCAATCAGCACTGACTCCCAATGTGGAGAGTAATGAAAATGGCGTTAATTCTAGTGATAGTAATGATGAGACGAAGTCTAATAACTTAAAAGACGACCAATACGTGACAGTCATCACAGTTAGCAGTTATGGCGAAATTCAGAGGCCGTCCAAAGCTTTAGAGCCGAAACAGCCGCTGATAGACAATCCTCTTTATCAAACGGCACTACCGTTGAGCCAAAAGCCATCGGAATCTTCTGACACTACCTGTGCTAACGACTCGTCAGAAATCAAACACTTAATCAATCAAAACAACTCTTCAATTGAAGTCAATGTTCAGAATCAAGGTTTGCATTAAATTCAAATTATTTTCAAGTTTTTCCTCAATTTAAAGTTTAAACCAATTTTTGAATAAATAATTGCTTTTTTTAAGTGATTTTTCCCAATTTTAAAATGAATTCTAAGTTTTGTGTTTGAAGTTATTTTTAATACCAAACCATTTATTAATTAAATGTAAATAAAATTGTTTTTGTTTGTTAACCAATTCTATATTTATAGCGAAAAATTAGGATAAAATATAAATTTTTAAAAGCGTTACTTCCGTTAAGAATGGCGTTCTTTTGCTATGTATTACTTCAATCAATCAATTAGAAAGTATTGCTACAAAAGACTATTTTTGCTATTTTCCAGTAATTCCAGTTTCAATGCCAACAAAACTATTCTTTAGAATTGAAAGTAATTTATTTTATATATATTTCATAACAATTGACGCTTTTATTCAATTTTAGGAATTATTAGATTGAAGTTGTCAATAATTTGTTTGCTATACTCTATATAAATATAGAAGTTTAGTTTTGCAAATTACAAATATTGTGCTTAATGTTTGAAATTTTGTTTCTATTTAAGTATTTCAGCAAAAAATGCAAATAAAGTCAATAAATAAAACAGATATCAAATGTTTATATGAAACTTAAAAATAGAATAATTAGTAAAGAATTCTCAAAAACTTTATTAAACAGTACCCAAAAAGAAGAGACCGCCGACTCCTCCCCGAAAGCCAAGAGTTAATAATAAAACTTTTGGTTCGATTAAATTATTTGAAAACAATCGAAATGATAATCAAATGACGACCAGTTCGTCGGCGCCGAACACTCCGGACACTGACTATAATTTGACCCCAAATTCATTTTTATTGGAAACAGAATTGAATTCAAAGTTAACTAAAGAATTGATTGACAATAAAATTAGTAAATCTATTGAAAAATGTGAACCAAAATTGAATGACAAACCAATTGATATAAAACCGGATTTACTGCCAACCGAACCCAGTATTCTATACGACGACGACGAGGACAACATATACGATACGGTGGCGCCGGACGAGCCCTCCGTTGCCTCTAATATCAATGATATTAAAAAACATATTTCCGGAACTGATTTGTTTGACTCGAACTCATTGACTGACAACTTGTCGGCAAAATATTACGATTTGAACAGTTATGCCAATTATGTTAATATCGATTACTTCTTGAGAAAAGATGAGACCTCTTCTCGCGATGATTCGGATGACAACGAGACTAATGTCTCACAATCGTTGTCCAGCGATCATGACATCGATGATTCGATGAGTCATTCGCGCGATTCAGAGCTCATGAAATCGAACTCAGATTTGGTTTGTGCCGAACTCATGGACAAGCAGTCCCTCAGCTCTCTGGACAGGAAGGGTTCAGTGATTGCGCCCACTTATGACGAAGTGTTTGAAACTGATTCTGGTATTTGAGTGCATCTCTAGTTCTAATGACCTTTAATTAAAACAAATATTTTGTCAATTGTTTATAGCTTTAGTTGAAAATGAAAGCGAAATATTGAAGAATAAAAATGATAACGAGGTTTGTGTTGAGAATTATTTGCTTTATTTGATGAGATTTCTCAAAAAGTGTTTGCTTTTGCAGTTGAGTTATTCGATTGCGAAAACAGAACGACTGAACGCTATAGAAGCGGAGAGACTAACGATGTATAAGTGTATTATTGCTAACATAACAGAGAGTGAGACTATTTATGTCGATTGTCTCAACACTTTGATTCAGGTTTGACTCGAGAACTCTCTTTTTGGATCAATTTTTTAAATGTTTTTATTTTGATTAGTATATGAAAGCATTGAAATCAACTCTCGGAACAACACATCCGTTGCTAACGACTGAAGAATTGTCGACAATATTCTACAAAATTCCCGAACTTTACACAATTCACTGGAATTTCTTAGAGGGACTCAAAAAGCTATCACTTGTCGGCAGTTCTAAAGATAACTCAAATAACTCATCGATTGGAGACTTATTCAAAGTACTGGCCAGTCGTTTGGGTGCTTATAGCACTTTCCTTAAAAATTATTCCAAAGCCTTAGAAACAGTCCATAAGTGCAGCCAAACTAACAATCAGTTTTCTGAAATAACTCGGGTATTGATATATATTATTAGTTTTAAATTAATTGTTTTTATTAAAGGTTTTGAATATATATTTTAGTCAATTAAAATCGTATCACTGAAAGGCCAATCGACTACTTTAGAAGGTATTTAACATTTTAAGAAATTTTTGTTTTTTTTACCGGTAATTAAAATTTTTGTTCAGAACTATTGCACAAACCTGTGGCCAGAGTTCAGAAAAATGCGTTAGTATTACACGATTTGATTAAATACACGTCCGAAGAATTAAGTGAATACAAGTCACTGAAGACTGCCCTCAAAATGACTCAATGTTTCCTCAATGACCTTAACATAGCAGCCACTGAACAGATGTTTCCGGTCAGTATACGAATTGATTTTTGTTATAGTTTAGTCAAATTTTAATTAAGTTATTGATTGAATCAATTGTTAGATTCAGGACAAAACTCAGAGACGTTTAGTAAAAGAAAGTTTTATTGTTGAGTGCAGTGAAGAGAAGCGAAAGTTAAGGCATTTGTTTCTATTCAATGACCTTATAGTCTGTGCCAAATATAAAGCGTCGGCGAAGTAAGTACTCAATTATTTTATTTGATTAAAAAATTCGATTTGTATTTATTTTTTTTCTAACTTTTGATTATTAGACAAAAGTTTACTTTTGATCTGAAGTGGTATAACATGTTGAATGAGATCACAATATTAGACAACGAGAGTCAGTCTAATAGTGAGTTGTTTTTGCAAATATTTTATTTATTTTAAAAATTATTTTTAATTTTTAATTATAGTCGAAACGACTAAAGACAAAGAAAATAATAATAATTTACTTAATATTAAGTCAAGAGTTAGTAATACTCGCGATCTTATTGTGCGCGAGGAAGAGAAAGAGGTTCGGGTGCTCTCAATAGACTGTAATTCCGGTTTAAGAGAAAATATTGAAATATTTGTTTAATTGTTTGATAGAAAGGAAAACTTAATACAAAACTGTTGGACAAATTGAAAAAGAAAAGATCAGAACTGGTATTGATTTTTGTATACAATGTTTTAATGTTTGATTGATTTTTAAACTTTTTTTTTGTTGTAAAGGAGGCACAACTTGTTCTGTTTTTACCACAACTCAAGTTTTCGTTTAGTCATAAAAGCGGAAAAATATATTCATTTTATTTATCGTCAGATTTTGAGAGAAGCCAATGGATTGAATCGATTAGAGTATTACAACAATCAGGTATTGATTGGTTTGTTTTCGATTATAGACTAATTGCGTTTAAAATAATAAACAATTTTAACACTTTCACAGCTCATACCAATGCAAACCATTCGCACGAATCGATCAATTTTCATGAACTCCAGATTTGGATCGAGACCTGTCGTAAAGTAAGTATTTAAACAAAAAAAATTTGTTACCAAAAAATATATTTAAATTTTTTGTTTTGAATTACCAGAACTTAAATCCAAATTTGGGTTCATTTTTGTTGCGGTCGAGTAAAGACGAAGACCTACTGTTCGGTGATCTCTACTTAACTGTTGAGCATTTGAAAGGATTGAGTAGAGAAGCGGGTATTGAATCAATAATCCATTCATTCATTTAATTGATTGATTTTAATTGAATATTAATTTTTAGACATATTCTTTGTTCTGGAACTCGACACTTACGGGCATTACCTTCAGCGCGCAGTCACCCACACCAGCAAACAAAGCCTTGAACCCCATTTCGATCAGGTCTGCAATTGATCTAAAATTTTTGGTTTAATTTTTTTAATAAATTTTGTTTTGAAATAATTGTTTAGGAGTTTGTGTTGGATTTGGACGGAACTCAAACAATACGTATTCTATGTTATGAAGAGATTAGTGGACAACAAAAGCCGTTTTTTAGGGGAAAAACAAGTCTTGAATTGAGTCAGACGTGGCTTAAAGACAATTCAACTCAACAATTGGTTCCGATATTAGACGTAAAAAATAAATTAAATAAGTTTTTTATGAATTTATTTGAACTAAACTTTGTTTTGTTAGTGTATTTTGACTCTGACTTTGAGATATGTTTCATCCCTGTCCAATACGGCCCGATTTCCGGCTTCTAAAGTATGCGGAGCTTTTGGGCTGAATGTCCAACAAGTTTGCAAGTAATGGATTAATTCAATTGTTTATTAATTGGTTTTAGTTTTAGTAATTGTATTAATTGTGAATACTTTGCAGAAAAGAGAAGACTTCAGTTCCATATCTAATATCGAGTTGTATTCGAGAAGTCGAGAGGAGAGGTATGAAAGAAGTTGGTATTTACAGAGTTTCTGGTCTCTCATCTGATGTACAAAAGCTCAAAAAAGCTTTCGAAACGAGTGAGTGATTTGTTGATTAAGTTTTGAAATTAAACTAATTGTCTGAATGTCTGTCTAACAGATCCATACGAAGCGGACCTTTTAATGAAAGAGATCGACATTCACTCAGTCACTGGTCTATTGAAACTATATTTGCGTGAATTACCCGAATCTTTGTTCACAAACGCAATGTACAAAAAATATTTCGACGCATTCAGTGAGCAATCAATTGAAACCGTTTTTTATATTTTATTTATTTATTTAACGTTTTTTTAAAGATATAATAAATCAATCGGAAAAAAGCAAACGTTTGTTGAGTTTGTTTTCCTGTTTAACTCAACCGAATCAAAATATAATAACAGTTCTCATCGAACATCTCTTTAAGTATTTAATTGTTTTTTACCGTTTTTAGGTTTTTTTAATTAAAGTTTTTTAAAACCAAAAACCGTCTGAATTAGAGTGAATCAGTTCGAAGAGCACAATAAGATGTCCTTGCACAACTTGGCCACAGTTTTCGGACCAACAATGCTGCGGCCGGGCGCGACCAACAATTCTGGGAACAATAGCACAGTGGCCGAGTCGTTTACGGCCGGCACTATCGACGTGATGGCACAGGCAGGCATTCTCTACTTCTTCCTGCGCCGCAAAGCTTCCGGTCTTTTGCTGACAAACATCGCAACTGAAACCCAGTGCTGAGACCCAGTGCTAAGACATTATTTTGATTAATTTTTTTAAATTTATATAAATAGAAGTCATTTCACAATCAATTGCAGTGTTTTTTAACCGATTGTTTCGAATATTTTGTTTGATTTTTAATTTCTGGTCATTTTTGGAATTCAAAAATCTGGTCACAAATCAATAATTATTTCACTTTTTTAAATGTCATTTAAATACGTTTTTAAATTTGCAATCATTTCTATGACTTTTTTGGAGAAAATCGCTTTTTTATTCATTCGATTCATACAATCAATCATTTTATATAATTTTTTCCTTTGACTTAAAACTTTTTATATGTATTTCATATTATAATTGATATTTATTTGTATTTTTGAAAGAATTTTTGCCATAAATTATACTATACTTCGTCTGATATTTCGAATTTTACATATTTTTCACTCAAAACACAAAATGTTTTTTTGATTTCAATTTTTATGTGCAATTGAGTTATCACTCGATTTGTAATTTATATAATTTATAGATTAATATATCGTTTAATAAAGAAAAATATAAATTATAATTAGTTTGAGATTTGTATGAATTTTTAAAAATAAATTAAGCATAATTAAAATGTTGAATATTTCAGCAAGAACAATTTACACTAGCAGATTAGTTTAGATGCCCTATACAGGCATTCTAGATGCACTTGAAGGCATAGATTCTTATTTAGAGTTCAAAAGCATTGGTTAACTTAACATATCTAATGGATCGTAATGACAATAGAGTGTCAAATTGAAATAGCCAGAAAGTAACACCGTGCTAACTTTTTTATTTATTTGAATATTTTTAAAAATTTTACGTTACTTTAAAGTCAAAAAACGAAATTTTATTAAAATATAAAATAATCATAATTTGGTTCAATACAATTGTCAATTTTTGACCTGAAATATCTGAAAATTTAATTTAGTAAATTTTTATTTTGATTTATTTTATTAACTTCTTTACGGATGCATTGTTTGAGTTGTTCGATGCATACGAGTAGACCTTATCTTTAAGATATCTTTAAAGAAATAAATCAGCGGCTGTAAACTTTGAAAAGCAACCTGGCCAGCTAATTCCGTCTCCAACACCAATGAGTAATTAGTGCATTACTTTGTTAATAAGTTTATTTTTGCATATCTCGTGCGTCAAAAATATTATAAATATCTTTATAAATTATTTTTTAAAATGTTTTTATAACTTTTAATTTAGAAATTAGAGCATGCTTAAAGAAAAATAAAATAATTAAACTATTTTAATAAAATTTCATTTTTTGACTTTAAAATAAAGTAAAATTTTTAAAAATATTTAAATAAATAAAAAAGTTAGCACGGTGTCACTTTCTGGCTATTTCAATTTGACACTCTATAGATTATTAATTAATAACTATTAATAATTATTAAACGAACAAAAATAGTGTAAATGTGTGGTTCTAACTCACAAGGAATGTAAAGCAAGGCCTCGCTCCCTATTACCAAAATTTTTTGTGGGTTTAAAGCCCTTTTAATACAAATCATATTAATGAAAAAATTATTGGCGGAAAATGAAAGACAAAAATTTTATGTAGAAAACAATATATTTTTTTCAAACTAAAATAATCAATTCTTAAATTTTTAAGATATATAACATGTTCAAAATGTTATTGTCTAATACAGTGTAATAAATAAATTTTAAAGACTATTTAATTAATAAATTTAACGTTATTAATATTAATTAGTTTAAAATCAAAATAAGAAATACAAAACTTTAATTAACAAATAGTTTGCATTTAAAAAACATTGTATTAATAAAATTAAAAACAGTTTTAAACAAGAGTATGAAATCGAGTTAATGCCAGACTACTTTACTTTGGCTCTAAATCTTACATGTCAATATAAATACTGTATTAGATGTTTAGCATAATATAAGCAATACATAGATATTGACATTTAAGTTGAATATGTGACTGTTTTGAGATGATTATTATCGTAGATGCTTTAGAAGCCTATTAGATGCCTATTTTAATGGACATCTGATATGTTATTTTTAGGACAAATTATATCTATTCAAACAAGTTGTTACACTTTTAGATGTGTTAAAGACAAAAATTTTATTATTTCCATATTAAATAATCTAAACAAAAAATTAATTTATTACATATTTTTAATACAAACTTAATATACAAAAATTTGGATCAAAATTAGTACAAGCTATTCTTAAACATGCTTTTAAATGTTTTTGAGATATATTCGAAGATTTTTCACTTTATCGAAGGTTTAAACAAGAAAAAACTGTTCGAATAAATACTGAGAACCAAACATAGAGACAACAATTTCTAAAGCATTTTGTCGAAACAGAAGAAATTTAGAAGGGAGATTTAAAAAACATTAATTTTACTCAAAATACAGCCAAAAATGAATTAAATTGAAAATGCGATCAAATAATAGCCAAAAAATAAAATCGAAATAATGTGTAAAATATAAACAAAAAGAAAAGTTAAACCAAATGTGAAAATAAAACATAAAATTAAATCAAAACTAAATATAATTTGATTGTTTAAACATTAGATTACTTATAGAATATATAATTAAATTCTTTATAATTGCGGAATTAAATCAAATGTTAATAAACAAACGTTATATGCGAATAAACTATAGTTAATCAGATGACCAAAACAAAAACAACGCTTCAATTTTTTAAGATTTTTTTAAAAAAGCACCTCTGATAAATTATTATAATTCAATTTTTTAAAATGAACTAAATGAGGAATACGTTTACAAACACTATATATATATATATATATATATAAATTAATTCATTATAATCAGCAAGTTTGTTTTTTGGCCCAAAATAGCAATATCATCCTAATTAAACCCCCGCACAATCTTAACTTAAATCAAATCAAAGTCTTAAAACTTTAACTTGATAATTAGTAATTACATACTTAATCTAGTAATTTTAAAACTTAGAACAAGTATAAATTATATTGTGTTAAAAATATAAGTATGAATCAAAATGAGTTAAGATCAGGGCTTGTGAAGGTCGGCCGATTCAGGGGGGGATCAGGGGAGGGATTTTTCTCAAATTTTTGGCTAAAAACATAGGGGGGATCAGGGAAGGGATTTTTCCAAAAACGCCCAAAAAACCTATATATTTATGATGAAATTTTGCCTAATTTAACTGGATTTAAACTAAATTTAGTTAAATTAACTGGATTTAAACCGGATTTAGCACCAATTTAGGAAAATTTTTCTAATTTTGGGCAAAAAATCCAAAAAATTTGCCGGCCGCCGAAGGCGGCCGGCAAAAAGTCGAGGGGGGGGTAGCTTTTCTCGGACCAAATGCTAGGGAGGGGATAAATCCAAATTTTCAAAACCAGGGGGGATTTTTGCCTGATCCCCCCCTTCACAACCCCTGGTTAAAATATTAAAAATTCTTATCTTTTGTTTTGGGCCAAACCCAAACTCTCTGATTATAATATAATTAGAATATACAGTTTGTAAAATTTACAATGTAAATTATTAATTTTTTGCCATTTTTTTTCTCTAAAATTGTGGCCAATAGTGAGTAAAATTAATAATACAGATATTTTATGTTATAAATTAATAATACATTATTTTAATCATTGCTTTTAAATTCTAAATAAGAATTTATGTCTGCTAAAATATACTGTAAACTAGTTATGCTTAATTTATTTTTAAAAATTCATACAGTACAATTTCAAAATATTTATATTTTTTATTATTAAATGACATATTAAACTATAAATTACATAAATTACAAATCAAGTGATTCCAAATTAGTAATTACGAATGAATTATTACAATGTATTGATAAAAATAAAAATTCATTACATTATAAGTTCAGTAAATTATAGTAACTTCAGTTCGATTATTTTATTTTATTTTAAATTAAATGTCAATTTTTATGTAAAGTTTGTTTCTTTATTTTTATATAAATTTTAAACTTGTTTTTTTCAATTATTCCTGTTCAATCACCATCAAGCTTTACTTTTAAAAACTTAGAAAAAAATTAATCTTGCACATTCAAGTACTGAATAACCACTTGGCTTAACATCAATTTATTTGTATTTTAAAATTTATTAATATTTTGTTTTAAGTATTAATTGAAAAACTTTTTTTGCAGCTAGGCAGATGAACAATGTTGCATGTTTATTTAAATATGTAAGAAACAAAAATTTAATCCAGTTCAATTAAGAATAATGAGGTAATATTTTTAGTGAATGGGCTAAAGCGAGATAAACCGTTTCTATGGCAACATTTGCTAATAAGTTGTCATTTTGAGTACGAAATAAATTGAACTAAAGTAAACAAACATTTAATTTAATTTAAGTTAATTTGAAATTATTTGATATTTTTAAATCTATTATTTAATAAATTTGCAATTACTTCACAATTTATATATTTTTTATATTTTTATTTTGGTTTTATCGATGAGTTATTTATTGATTGTTTTTTGGTTTGAATTTTAAACAAAAATTAGTTTAAAATTGAATTAAATAATGGATTCAAATGAATTGGTTTCGAGTGAACAGACACTGAATGTCGAAAACAATTGCGAATCAGATCTGACTCTAACGACAACCGAATTGACCGCTAATTGTAAGTCAGAGTCGAAGCCGAAAGAGTCGGAAATTGATCCAAAATACGACGAATTGGCGGAAAAGACCGAAGACTTGGAGAACGAGAACTCGTTATTGAGAAGAGATTTAAGACGTAAAGAGAAATTGATTCGAGTTTTGGTCCAGAAGTTGAGGTCAAGTCTCGAGTCGTCGCGACTGACCGTCGATGCGATCGAAAAGCAATTATTGAACGACTCGTTCGACGACGAGTTCGACTCTGAAGTAATTGATTCCAAAATTGATTTTTAATTTAATTAAAAATTTTGAATATTTTTGTAAATTTAGTCTTAAGTTGTGAATAGTTTTGATTAAATTTTAATTAAATAAAAATTACTTTTTAAGGCAATACTACCGCAAGACTTCTTAGACTTCGAGATGAATCAGGACCTGATGTCCGACACTTCCAATCATAGCGACGGTTCTGTAAGTCTGGCCGAAGACGACGAAGACTGGTCTCCGAAGAATAAAAAAGATAAACCGAATAAAGAAGGTTTGGTTTGATATAAAATTGGGGTTTAATCTAAACCTAAAATACTAATAATTTCTATAATAACCCAAAACCGAAAGGCAAGTACCGGTGCAAGTGGTTGGGCTGTGGCAAACTGTTCTCACGTAATGCCAATCTGACCCGTCATTACAACACACATCTGAGGAATCGGACCCATCAGTGCCAGTGGACGGGTTGTGGCAAAAGGTTTACCGACGCCAGTAGTCTTAAGAGGTATTGTAAACTAAAACTTATTATTTATTAAGTTTTTTACATTTAATTATTTAAAGGCATCGCCGAAAACATGTCGGAACTAAGCCATACAAATGTAATTGGGAGGGCTGTGACGCTCAGTTTGGACAGGTATGTGCTCTCGAATACTGTCGATTGAGTTAAATGAACTTTCCAATGAGTCTGATTAGTTGTACTTCTGGTGCTATACTAGGCCTCAATTCTTGCCTATCACCGCAAATCACATACCGGCGAAAGGAACAGAACAGCAAAACATTCGGCAAATTCTCGAACCAATCAATCGACTCATAGTTTAAGCGAACCATTCATTTGTGATGAGATTGGGTGCGGAAAGACATTCGATAACGTGACGAACCTGAGGCGACATCAGGCCATACATAACGGCACTCGACTATATTACTGCGATTGGGAGGTATTGGTATTGTTTGCACAAACTTTTGTTTTATTAAATCTAACCATTGTTTGTGTGTTTGAAGGGATGCGATAAAAATTTTTTGGAATTAAGTGGACTTAAGGTTTGAAATTTAGTTAAATATTTGTTGAAATCTAACTTAAATTTATTTTTTAGCGCCACCGGAGGATACATACGGGTGAGCGGCCCTACAAATGCGATTGGCCCGGATGTGGGGCCAGATATAGTCAATCGAGTCATTTAAGTACACATATAAAGTCACATAAGAACGAAAGGGACTATAAGTGTTCGCTTCCCGACTGCACGTTCGCCGGCGTCCGGATGTCTGACCTTCGGAAGCACTTACGGCGGAAACACAAGTGGCAACAGTCGGACTTCGATGAGTTCGAAGACGCCATCGATAGTAGTTTCGCACAAAATCTTATTGATTCCGATCTCTAATGATCTGATTATTATTATTTCCAATTATTTCGAGTTTTTTTTTATATTTCATTCTTTTCTTTTTATTTCATAAGTTTTTGTTTAATTATTAAATTGAGATTAAAGTCATTATTTTGAAAATGTTTTTATTTTTGGATTAATTTTAGTTAAATAACACAAAGCTCTGCCCAAGAGTCTAAGGAGTGGTCGATAAGGTTGACTATAGAAGTGCTAAATCTATTAATTAATAAATATTCAATTGATTAAAATATTAATTAAAAATAGTTAATTATCAACACTTAAAAGTGTCAAGTTAACATTTATTCAAAAGGAGCTAGGGTACATAGTTTTATCCAATTGGCCAATATTGCAGATCTTATATCAAAAACAAACAATTGATAACTTAAAAGATTTTTAGTAATAATTTTGGAAAATAATAGTTATTTTGTTTGAGTTATTTATTCGACAAAATCTGTCGAATATATCGATTAACAATTAACGGCTCATTATATTAAATCTTATGAATAAAATTCGAAAAATTATTTGAAAATAAAAACCAATACTGAAGAGTGGATTGGATTTAAATAAATTTTATTATATTTTAAACATTAATCGAAGCAAAGTTAACGTTTTATACAATTTTTATCAGCAATTGGGTTGTTTGCGATCTACTCCACAAACTACCAGTGCTTTAATCTTTCGGGTGGTGTTGGCCCCGCACCGGCACAGATGTTGTTGTGAGTGTTGTGCCGGTGTTCCCACCTCTAGTGCCCTCCTTCTCCACCCTTTGATCTGCTGTGGAGAATGTTGGCATTCTCTTTTTGTCTTCCTTTCCTCAGTTCTCCTCGAGGGGTGGAGGCCAGGTAGGTCTGGTATTTTATTAGATTTGATATAGCTCAATGTTTATTATATTGTTAATAGTTTAAATTTTAACTTTCTTAATGTTTTGTAATTAAATCATTAATTAGAAATAAAAATTAAGCTAAAAAATTGACTTAAGTTTAAAATTAGAAAAAGTTAAATCACTTCGCCGAGAATGTAAATTGCCTTATTTTGGTTTTGTACTTTACTTTCGTTAAATAGTGACTGTAATTGAAATATATGTATCTTTAATAAAATTATGCAATTTTATTTTTTGCAGCCACGCCCTTAAAACCTACAATTTAAATTTTTTATTTTAATATTTGAAATAAATTTATTATATTAATAATTAATTTTAAAAAGTTATTTAAACTAATTTAGAAATTTTTTAATCTATATAGGTTTTACAGAATTTAAATATTCTTTGTGACGCATATTTAGTATAAAAAAGTTATTATTTTAAATAAATAATATATTAATTATATAAAATTAATTATTAAGTTAAAATATTTATTTCAAAATTAAAATATAAATCTTAAATAATAATATATTTAGTCTTATAAATGATTTTTGCAAAATAAATATGAATACTAACTTTCTTATAATATCTTGTTTATATTTAGCCTAAAATATAGCGCAATTTTACCTAGACTCAATTACAACTCGATTACAATTGCGCGCAATTTTAAGCAAGGTAAATTGATAATATGGTAAATTATAAAATTATACATTTGATTCACTCGAACTTAAGGTTTGATTTCTGATTACAGGTCTTTTTCTAACGAATCTCCCGAATGCATTATAGCGCCAGCGGTTTAGCTCTGGTTTCGATTCGTTTCGCTTCGGGTCTTGATATCGAAATAAGTCTGACTCTAATCGGGTGTCAGGAACTGGAGAAACACTAATTGAATCTGATTTGGGTTGAGTTTGAGTTTGAATTTTGGGTTTGCTTTCAGATTGAACTTTGGGCTTAATATCTGTTTGAATTTTAAGCTCATTTTGGTTTAGTTTTTGAGTTTGGGTTTCATTTTTGGTCGACTTTTTCTGTGGATTTCCGCCTTCACAGACACACATGTTTTCGGGACAGTTAGGGTCCTCTGCATTACAATTATCATTACACCAATGGAACATTCCGATAGAGTTCTTGTGAGCGCCCATAGCATCGCACAGCTTGAAATCGCTGGCCTCGGGTCCGGCCATAGCATAGCAGCCGTCTTGAAGTGGTTTTATTGCATTCAATTTGAATGCTTTTAATACTTTTACATAAATAGTAAAGCGTTTGAATGCCTTCACTTTATACGGGCCCTTACACTCGAGCGCTCCATTGATAGCCATAGTAGAGGCACCGAACTGACCCTTCTTAACGCCCTCTGCATTGTGGCAGTGCTTGTTCCAGAACCAAAAGGCTGACCCCCAGGCGCCCTCCTCTGTGTCAGACACCAGATCTGGGTCATCGACCAATCGATTATCTCCGTATAAATCTGTAGAGCATTGTTCGTAGTTATACAACCAGGTCAGTTGGATATACCCCCGGCCATAGTAGAATTTGCCCGGCTTTTCTCGGCCCGTTCGGTATGAACTCGGACAACCATTGCCCGCACATTTGATTTCTTTCTTAAACTTTATATTAAATATTGTATTAAACGGTTAATACAAATATATCAACAAATTGTCATATTTTCAATTACTTGAAGCCCTGCCGACTCCCAAAGTACTTGAGCCAAAAACATTGCCAATTCATGTTTGGAAGTGATATTACCGGCACTTAAAGCCATATTCATAATAGTGTTGTACTGTTCGCGGGTCGGACTCGGGTAAACATTATCGATGACTGCTTTACTAAATTCGTTAAATGTTACCAAATCTAGAAATTGAGAATTTAGTTGAAATTAGTTTTGAATTTAGATTCTAGTTTAGTTCATTCAACTAAGAAAACTTGATTTTTCCATTTTAACACATTTTATGTTTTTTTTATTTTTAGCTTTTTTCTAAGTATAATTAAAAATCTATACTTACTCTCACAATATACGATAAATATTTGCGATAATAATAAAATTATTTTCTTCATTTTTCACAAATATAGTAAAGTTTCGAAAATAATATAAAATAAATATTTAATTAAAAAAAATTTTATTTGAGGTAGTTTAACTTTGTTTTTGCATATGCATAAATAATTAACAAAAGCACAAAAGTTTAATGACAAACACTATATTCAAAATCATAAGTAAAAATGAGCTGGAAAAACAAATAGCAATACAATACTAAACATTTTTGCTCCAAATTTTTTCTCATTATTCAAGTTTTTTACAATTTAACCTAAATTATAGTTCAATTTGTATTTGAAACTTAAAGAGCTTTTCGATTAAAACTCGTAAAGTTATCACGAATTACATTAATATTTCCTAAAAAATTGTCATAAAATCTTATATAAACAAGCAAAAATCATTATTATCAAGTACTAAATATATTATATAATAAATTTTGGTTTTAAATTAATTTAAATTAAAAATATAACTTATTAAAATGGAAACGTTCCTAATGTATTTTATAACAAATAAGAATAACAAGTTTAGTTTAAAAAACTTTATTATTTACAAAAACTTATATTATTGTTATTTTAACATTTTAAAGCAAAATCAAAATTTGTATTTTTTTTATTTGCATACGAAAATATCTACACATAAAATATTTAACTTATATTAAAATAATAATTTTCTTTTTAAATCTACATTTGATAAAACAGTTTAAATAAGAGAAGGAATTTAACCGATAAACACTCTAACAATAAACATAAAAAAGATAACTTTGAAAAAATTTAGTTAAAACCCCAAAGAAATTAGAAATAATACATTGTTTTAAAAATTGCTTCATTTTTCTGTTATGCAGAAGAATGAGAGAAATTCTCATTTTTTAAATATTTGCATTAATTTTAAATATTATTTAATGTAAATACAGATAATAAGACAAATTTTAAAATTTTAATTATTTTATATTATTATAATAATATATTTTTAACTAAAAGGAAAATATTTTTTGTTAATTTTAGATAAATCATCTCATCTCAACCTAAGTTTATTTATAAACTAATCAACAATTTAGGATTCTTTAATAAGAAAATTATATAATTTTTTAAATTATTAATTTTACGCATTCCTGGCCACTTATTTTTTTATGTCTTTTGATTAGATTCATATCATAATTATATTTTTAAAAAGCAAAAGACTAAATAAAAATTTTTATATTATATTAATTACCAAATTTATATTAACAAATTAATTATTATATTAGACATTAATTAAATTAAAATAATATTTTAAAACTAAGTTTTTGAATTATAATACTATAAAAACAATAATATATAACTGAATTATATTAAATCTTATGAATAAAATTTGGAAAAATATTTGTAAATAAAAACCAATATTAAAGAGTCGATTGGATTTAAATCAATTTTATTATATTTTAAACATTAATCGAAACAAAGTTAACGTTTTATACCATTTCTATTAGCAATTGGTTTGTTTGCGAAATACTCCACAAACAACCAGTGCTTTGATCTTTTGGATGGTAATGGCCCCGCACCAGCACTGATGTTGTGCCGGTGTCTCCCACCCGATGTACTTTTATCCCGTGGTATATCAAACTCACCTTTACTAAAATGTGTAAGTTTAAACTATATAATTAATTAAAATAGATATTTAAAAGTTTCAAAACTTGGATTTTATTTTTTTATATAATTATTTGTTAAATACATTTATTTTAAAAATATTTGTAATGAAAATTAAAGATTAAAAAGATTTTTAAATTATTAATCTTTATTTAATAATTTTATTGCATTTTTTTGTCAATTTTATCGATTTATTAATGTTTAAAGAATTGCTATTTTAAAAACTTTTGCATTTTATAGGAATTATTATTGTTTTTACATAGATTTTAATTTAATGGAATAAAAAATAGATTGAAATCTCAATTGAATTCAGTTTTCAACAAACTTTGAAATATATTATATTTTAATTGAATTTCGTTATCAGAAAAATTGAGTTTAGAATTGAGAGAAATATTTTATGTCTTAAATATTTGAAAAAAAAACGTATGAATTGAATGAAATGTTATTTAGAATAACAAATGTGTGCCGAGAGCATGTTTGATTTAAATGTTTGAATTGAATTGTTTTAGAGCTTTCGGTGTTCGAGTGAGTGTGAGAGTTGTGTCAGTTTTCTTTGACAATCAATTACTTTGATTTCTTGGATGTATTGTTGCAGTTGTTGACTGAATGCGTACTTCTTCTGCGATGACTGAGCCGGTGCTTCCAAATTAATTGATCCAGACTTACAGTCCCGTATTGTTCGTAAAGTTTGAGCTATCATGTGCTGTCAGATTCAGATTTGGAAAACTTTTTCAGTCATATTATAACAATTGACGACAAATAACAACTACTTTTTTCTTATCTTTTTATTTATTAAAACTTCAATTCAAGTATAGTTTGAATTGAATAATAACCTTAAAATAAAACCAGAAATTCATAAGATCGGCAGATTTAAGGGAATCAGGAAAGGGTTTTTTAAATAAAAAATTTGACCAAAAATCTAGGAGGATATCAGGGGAGAGATTTGAAAAAATATTTATATTTATTATGAAATCCCTAATTTAACTAGGGGATTTATGGCTGATTTCTCCCTCTTATAGATCTCTGACTAAAACTAATTTTTCTATCTTAAAAAAGATAGTTTATCCTAAAATAAACTTGCAACAAATGATTTCGATTATATAGGCTAACAAGGGGTGTAACGGTAAGCCCCGCCTCCTATTACCAAAAAATTTTGAAATTTAAAAAAGTCTTAAAAATAAATAATATGTATTAAAAAATCTCCGCATTCAAACAATAAAACAATATCAGAAAAATTTGTATCTCCAGTTAAGTTTTGTTTTATTTTAATTAGTAACAATTGTTTTAAAAGTTTAAAACTTGTAATTATAATTTGCTCAAGATGTAAAAACAAAATTTGCTTTAATCGCTTTCATTCACAATTGCAATACCTGCAATAGCAAATAATTATGAAAAATCTCAATAAAACTTTTGTCAATCACTTTCTGCCAAAAATTTTTTATACATTTTATTTATTTTTAAGACTTTTTTAAATCCCAAAATTTTTTGGTAATAGGAGGCGGGGCTTACCGTTACACCCCTTGTAAGAAATAAGCAAGGTTAAAATACCATTTTCTCAAAATTGACTAATCCCTGTTCAATGTAAGTCTTGTTCCCTTCGTGTGCGAATGTAATGTCTTTGAGCAACAATGGCATGAATGGGATGAGCGGTGAAGACATCTTTGAGACCATTATTCTATAGCGGCGATGATTTCTAAATTTATTTAATAAAAACATTTAATTTAAAATTAAACATGTAACAGATAATTAAAGAAATAATTCAATTTATACTTTGAACTTAAATAATATTTTTCTTAACCAAACATTTGTTATCTTATAAATTTGAATTTGTTTTAATATTAAAGATATTATTGACTAAAAAGCAGTTTTACTTTCAATTGAAAACAGATTAAGTTAGTGTTTGACTAACACTTTATAGAGTTTTTTTTAATTACTGTACATTTATTGTAATTTAGTCTTTATTTTAATAGATTTTTTCATACCTCGAGGGATCAATGAGAGACTCGTATTGAGAAAAAGTTCTCTTTATTTTATTCGGCAGTCGTTCCCACGTCTGAGACAATCGACTTACGGCTACATTACTCAAACCCATTATAATTGCGAAAAATGCGTTCAAATTCTGGTAGTCTTTGCAACTGTTGAGAGAATGAGAATATAATTTTAATTAATATAAGCGTTAATATTATTATATTACGTAATATATATATTAAAAAAATTAATCCAAAAAACTAATTAAATCTGAACAGAATATAAGTGAAATAATCGTCTCAATGCTCACTGTCCGGCAATTTTGATGAATTTCCTCAAGAGCTGCACTCTTCGCGATAATGACTTCTCGAGAACTACTTCAGTGACGGTCCAGAACTGTATTTCATTGAAATGTCGCAAAAAGACATCCAAATTGGCAGTGATTTCATTGAAATTATGTCTTCCGAAGACGTGATATATGAGTTCGAAGTCGTGAAGATTGTTAAACAGTTGCCATCCGTGAAGAGTCAAATGATAGGCGAAGTCTTGCGATGAAAACTCTTCCAACTGTTGAGCGGTGCCCTGTGTCGGGCCTTCTTGTTCGGTAAGGATGGTCAGGGCGTCCAAGTGGTCAACATGTGCTATGAATATACGGCCGTTGACTGTCAGTGCGGTCGGAATACTGATCTCTGTGTCTCGGAATGGAAGTCGTTCTTAACGATAGGAAATAAATAGTTTAAATATTTTTTGTTTTCATTTTGTTTTATAAACATATAATGAGTTTGTATTACTAAATACCTGCGTTAGACTTGAGCTCAACCAAAACCAACTCATCCACTTTATCCATTCCTAATTTCTCGGCCGATTGACTTTTAATTATATCAGCTTTTGTGTCGACACTTATTTTAAGTGTAGTGTAGGTGTGATCCGCGCAAAACACTCGACATATTACTAATGGATTTTAAGTTTATGTTTCAATTAGTTAAAACATTATTAACAATCAATTGAATCGAATTTTATGATTAAAAGGTTTTGAGTCGATAGACAATTAGAGCTGATTTATGGATGTTTGAAATATAGAGAAAACTAAGACTTACTTTCGTCGTTCTCTTTGATAGACAACCATTTATTCCGATATTCATTCGTTATATTTATTGTATTTATTTCAGGTGCTGTTGATAATCGACGAACTGATCCGGGATTGTCGGCTTTCCACTTCTGTACGCCTCTCAAATCCATTTCTAATTCATAACTACATAGTATAACAGTATATTAAATATAACAATAAATTAAGCTTGCTCTAATGGACAGCGCAAAATAAGTGTTAAATTATTTAATTTAAAAATTGGTAGCAAGCGAATTTAATAGTAAATATCAAACTATTGTGAAATCAACTAAACTAAACTAAATTTAAGATATTTGTTGTCTAAATAATAATAAATATATAAATTGAATCAATAGAAAAATATTTAGTAAAGAAAAAAAACATTAGAAGTAGTGACAAATTCAATATATTTCCTATAATATAAACCCATAATATCTAAATAAATAAGAGACAAATCGAGAATAATATTTTGGCCTAAAAGCAGACCATTAAGTGCTGAGTTTTGTCAATACTAAGAGATTTTGCGGACACAATAATAGTGGCTATAAAATAGATTTAGTTTTTTGTTGGATTTTATTGATTCAATGGAAATAGCTTTGGATAAAGAAAGCAAAAAAGAGGTAATTCTAATAATTGCTGACTTGTATTGAATGGATAATACAAATGTCTAACAATAATGTTGAGAAAATCGGGACAAAAGAAGCAAGGGCAAAAGTTAAGCGAATTATGCCTGCTTGGTTTTTGCTAAGTAACCAATTATATTCGGCTCGAATGTATGCTCACATTGTTTTTGCTTCGGTTATTGTTTTCAGAGTCAAGAGTTCGTCTTCGAATGTCTTGTATTTCTCGATATCCTTTTGTAGCGCTTCGACGATGTCTTCGATGAAAGTCCAGACGATTTTGTTTTTGAGAAACGCTTCGCCGGATATAGTGAACCAGTAGTGCATAAACCGAACGACACGTCTCTTATTGGCAATAATAAACTCCTTCTCCTGTCGGGCATTGAGTTCGTCGATCCGATAATATCTCATCAATTGATTGCATAAATGTTTCCAAGAGATGAATACCGGAAATGTTAATATGAAGTTCTGCAGCAATGTATCGCCGTTTTTGTCATCTAAACTAATTGTGTCTAATCTCGTCTCCAGAAGATGTTCCAACATCTTCTCAGGCGTTCCCGCCATTACCATATACCTGACCAGAAATTTTCGATAATTTAGTCAATTTTAATAAATTATTTAAATATTTTATTCAATTTTGTTCTCAACTTTTAAAATAATATTTTTGGTTATATAGTATTAACATATTTTTATGAGAAAAGTTTTTTTAAATGCAAATTTCACTATAAGTGTTATTAAATTTGTAGAAAAAATTCTTTAAAATCTATTATTTATTATTCTAATGGCATCGGTATGTGCGGTAAATGATATGGAAATTGTATTTTATAGCCAATAAAACATTTCAAATCATGACTCGAATAGGAATAAACAGAAGGATTCAGAAAAAAAAGTAAAAAAATTTTTGTTATTCAAAAATGTTTAAAATTAGAAACGGATTTTTACAACTCGTAAATCAAAGCACATATTGAAAAATATGATTTATTCGGAATTTAACACTTCTTTCACTTCAACTACAGTACAAGTGTTCAACATTTGACTTATTAGAAATTCTAACTTGCAAGAAAAATATTTGTAAACGACTTACTTGTAATGAGAAGCAATGCTTTCGAGAGTCGACGGCTGATTATTCTGGTTGTTCTGATTGTTGGTCATCTTCTGCAATATCAACACTTCCTTTCCGTGTTCTTTGAGTCGAACGGTATTCGCTTCGACGTCACGAAGAATGCGATCGAAATGTGATTTATCGACGCGAAGGAACTGACAGTTCGGCTCATTAGTCACTATTGTGGCTGCTCTCGGCGCCTGGCATTGGAGGAGAGGTAGTTAGGAGGAGTAGGACGAGTGAGTACTGGCTCTCTAATCAAAATATTGACATATGTTATATGAATAGATGAAACCGAACCTCATTGACCAAGGCCAGTTTGCCAAAGTCGTCGCCTTCATGGAGAGTGCATACAATGCCCTTACCCGCAATCACCACATTCACTGACCCGCTCAGGATTATATACCAACAGGTGCCACAATCACCCTGGTTGAATACTAGTGAGACAAGTTTGATTTTACAGTATATGATATGTCACTTGTTTTCGGTTATTGATTTCAATTCATTTAATTAATTTTTCTACTCTTTAAAACTTGTTTGTAATTACTTTTAACAGTAAGTGCAGTACTATTCATAAAAACATTTGACAAAATAATAAATCTATAGAAAAAAGTTTTTTGATGAGAGGAATTTTTTTTCTAATTAAGAGATTGTTTTTATAGTATAGCTAAAGCGAGATAAAAGACTTACAAATATTTCCCTTTTTCTGATGCGCTTCAAATGCTATAACAGCCGCCAATTCCTTTTTGACGGAATTAGACAGATGTGACAAAGCCTTTATGTGCAGCAACTCTTCAAACACCGATTCTATCTCTTCTTCAGTTCGTTTCTGAGGTCTAAACAGTTTTTATGTTTGAAAAACAGTTTTTTGTAATTCTTTTTCGCATTTCTCGTATTATATCGTTTATTGAGAAACCGTTTATAATGTCTTACTGTTTGCGAAGTATGAGCTTTAAGATAGCGTCTGGAGCTAACTGTGCCAAAGTCGACAGCGATTGCATCAGTTCTGATTCGGCAATCCGTTTGTCTTCGGTAGACATTTTCGCATCGATCTGATCGTCGAAACAGAATCTATACAAAACGTATCGATCCATGAATTGGGTCTGACTTTCATCGGTTGACACTTCAGTAGTCACTTAATGAATGAAACGAATGAATAAAACTTTAATTTTGATTCGCTTTCGAAATTAGATTTAGACTAAAAAGCAATTAAATTAAGTGAAGCTATAATTAAGACAATTAAGAAACAATGTGAAATTTGCATTTAATTTAAGTTAATCCCAGTTTTCAATGTCTTATAAACTAATTAATTATTCGCTAATTAATTGAAACAAAAATAGTTAGAAATCAATTGAAAAGTTTTGTTAAACAATAGGAATTAAATGTAAACCTGTTTTCAAGACTTGTTCTTCAAGCAAGACCTGACACATGGCAGCCGCCTGTCCTCTCGAGTGAACTCTGACTGGAGTGTTAGTCGTGATGTTGAGAATCCAATCGATTAGTTCAGAGCCTATAATACATCTGTGATATAGAGTAGGCGTCGGTAAATGGTATTTCCGATCGCGAATCAGTTGTGGCGTTGAGTTCATTACGACCGAACGGATAGTCCATCCGATTCTATGTAAGGGTGACATTACATCCTGTTTGCAGAATAAAGTCGAGATCAAATTGTTTGAAATATTCGACTTTTTATTTACACTTAAATCAAATATTTTATTTAATTGAATTGAAATGCAATGACTAAATCAATAGCAAAGAAATTAAAAATTTCGAAACCTTTTGTCGAAATATTCTGTTTAAAGCATTTCTATTAAATTGATTTAAGCAGAAGTTTGAATTTTAATATATTTCTTAAGTTATATTTAGTTCAGTTTTTATTTATTAAAATAATAAAAAGAAATATTTAACATTCATAATTTTTATAAATATTAAATAGCGTTAAATATACTATTAATCGATTGGACGGTTGGTTATTGAAGGCTTAGATTCTATGCATTAAATTTTTTGACATTATGTTTGATAGAAGTTCAGTTTTTGTTAAATTTATTGAAATAGACATAAATAACAAATTGATTGTCATATGTTTTTGAATAAACATTGAATGACCTAGATAATCTCGTCTTAGAAAAGTGTTGGTGATTATTTTCTGACAGAATTTGTTAAGCATTTTTTGATATAAACCCAAAATAGCATGCAAATTCAATTTTATATTTAAAATTTCTTCAGATTACTCCCACAATAGAATTCTAATTCAATAAAACTATTTATATACTAATCCACGTATTTTGCAATTGTTGTTCTGCTTAGTTCTCAACTCTTTGTTGTATAGCATTATATAATATAATAAAGTAGTTAAACTATGCTTGATGCAATTCTATATTTACTCTTATGTTATCAATTCAAACAATTCAATAAAAGTTTAAGTAAAGTACAAATATAGATATGTATTCTGTGCATGATTAAACATAAAAATCAATTATACTTAAATTAAAAGTTTATTTAGCTTTAAATTAAATTAAGGATGCTTAATTAAATTGAATAAAGAAATTATTCAAAAAACAGCTTGGTCGTTTCAAAAAGAAGAGAATAGAAAACAAAGCATCGTATCAATAAATCTGGCATATTAAACATTATGAAAAAGTAATTCTCGCGCTTCACAAACATAATTAAGTGCTAGCCTTGGCTTTGCAGCCAATTTATGAATCACTAGATATTGTGCAAAACCTCCAAACTGTTCGACATCTGTTAGGTTTGCGTATAATTTAGTCATGAATTTGTGTTTTTATTTAGAGAATCAAATTTACTATACAATAGAGTTATTGTATTTATTTGTATAAACATATGTAAAACGAATCCATTCTAATTGATATTAATCAACACCTAATATAATGCATTTAAATTATCTTTTAAAACTCATTTTATATTGTTTGTTGAAAATTGCAGGTATTCTGTATCTATTGCATTGTTTTTGGCTTGATAGTATAAATTCAAGTATAAATTAAATCTCTTTTATCAAAATATAAAAATGCAATTATTAGTATATGATCTTGGTCAAAAATTTAATTGTTTTTGCATTTGTATTGTATTTGTATTATTATAATTGAGTCAAAGCACAAGAAATATAATGAAAAACAATTGAAAGAAACAATTATTTAGAGTTTGCTTACATTTTCGGGAATATCATTACAAATGGAATGATTAGAATAATTATCCTCAGAATCATTGTTAAGGTTGTTGTCGTCGAGAGAGCCTTTGCGCGAGTCGTGCAGTTGTGCTACCTGTGCAGCTTTACTGTCATAACAGTTGGCCACAATCTCTTGCATTAGATGCGACTTATGATTCCATAGCTCTTGGAAATCAATTCTCTTGACTCTTAGTAGAGTACAGGGCTCTTGAGTAACGATCGAATGCGAATGAGTGCCATCGCCTAAC
Source organism: Belba bartosi (assembly GCA_034693685.1). NCBI lineage: Eukaryota > Metazoa > Arthropoda > Arachnida > Sarcoptiformes > Damaeidae > Belba > Belba bartosi. Next base: position 15,253 of record JAQFXP010000029.1, on the reverse strand, counting down.
ACTGCACTCAACCAACGGCACCACCGGATTCGATGAGACAGAGCCGGAGGAATAGACAACAGTTTTATCTTCTCATTACAATCAAAATGCTTTTATAACAGAATTTGTCAGAGATCGTGAAGGGGGGATTAGGCAAAAATCCCCTGATTTTGAAAATTTGGATTTATTCCCCCCCTCCTAGCATTTGGTCCGCAAAAAGATACCCCCTAGATTTTTTTGCCGGCCGCCAGATGCGGCCGGCAAAATATTTGGTTTTTTCGGCCAAAATTAGGAAATTTTTCCTAAATTAGTGCTAAATCCGGTTTAAATTCAGTTAAATTAGATAAAATGTTATTATAAATATAAAGGTTTTTTGAGAGTTTTTGAAAAAATCCCTCCCCTGATCCCCCCCTGGATCGGCCGACCTTTTCAATCCCTGGAATTTGTTCAAAACTAAAAACAGCAAAAACCGTTTTTCTCTTACCCGACTCACCAAATGCAGTGCCGATTCCCAGTGTGCAAAGTGTCACTACATCCTAAAAATAACAATAATTTTAATATTTCAATAATTTTTTTTAAAGGCAAACATTTAATAATATTTTTTAAAATATATATATAAATCAATTTATGTTTTGAATTATGACAAAAAGTTTAGCGATTCTTATCAAATGCTTATTCAAGTGTTCATAAGTAGATCTATTTTACTATTCTTTGGTTCTCACTCTTCCCTTCCTCTCTCCCCCTCTCTTCCGTTTCTTCAAAACTATTTTTCTTTTTTATAAATTACATATAATTTATATTTTCATTATAAGAATATATGACATCTATATATAATTAATTCAAAAATTTGTTTATTTCTAATTTATTAATAAGTGCTAGATATTAATCAAATGCAAAGATTAAATTATTCTAAATATTCTTGCATTATTTTTCCTTTTTAAATAAAAGCAAATACAGTACTAGATTTGAGATTATATTTTATAATCAATAAAATAAATTTAGCTAATAATAGGATAAATCTAATTTTAGAAAATTAAATATTTAAGCAAATTAAGTCATAATTAAATAGAAATATCTAAAGAATTTGATATAATTTTGTTATGTACTCGTATAATATGATTATATGAGATATAGATTTTAATCTAACTATTTATAGTTTCATAATTTTATTATTAAAAAGATAGTTAATTAATGGAAAACTTTCAAACATATAAATATATTTTAATAACCTTTTCTTTAATATAATAAATGTTTCGTCGATTAAACATTTCAATTAATTAATCAATTGATCACAAAATGGGAGTAAAGAATAAAAACGGAATAAATTCAGTTATTAAGTAATTAAGTGTAAAACAAAACTAATTTGTTGTAAGGAATGACAAAAATATCAAGTTTGTTCATTTTTCAATAAGAAAATAGCCATTAGAGAAATATAGTGTTGTTTGACGATAAAACATAATATGATTAATGTATTTCACATTTATAGATAAAAACAACAAAACTAAACAAAATTATTCTATTATAACACCACAAGTATGTAATGTTGTGTACATTGAGGTATTATTTGTGGTAATGTTGATAATTCGCAACAATAATGTAATTCCAGTTAATATTATTAAATATTAAAAATATGCAATTGTGTCAAAACTCTAATTAAGTAATTATTGATAAATTAAATTATTAATTAGCAAAAGTCATCCATGCAAATTAATTTATGTAGAGATGAAAGCAAGACTGTCACTTTTGTCTTGCTAATTAAAATTGAGTTAAATTTTTTTAGTTTTATTGTTTATTGTTTCACCTTTTTTAATGTCAAACTAGTTATAACTTTAATATTAATTTTGAAAAATAATTTTATCGAGAAATACATTATATAAAATTATTGATTAATGATTCTAGTTTTTATTTCCAAACAAATAGTTATTAACATTTAAAAAAATAATATTTTATTAATATTTTGGTAAATTGTTTTTAACACAAATAAAATTTATTCTATATTACTATAAAATAATATATTTATTATCTGTAATATTAAACACAAGTTCTGTATAGTGGAAGAGCACAGACACATAAGCACTATATTACTACTGCCTATGAATTCGTACATAATTTATCCGAACAATTGTCTCTCATTTTTCTGTACATCTGCTCGAATTCACAACAGATTTCAGTTTACGATAGTATACATACAGTCTATGCTTATTAGAGGGAGAGATATACAGACATAGAGAAAACTGATGTGATGTTATGTTAGGTTAGGTTAGGCTATCTCTATCAGTTCACTCAATCCACTCATTTTCTCCTATTTTAGAGATTTGAGTGATTTCGTACTGATTTAAACTAATACTTCAATCATAAAAAAGCTTAAAAGAAAACTACAATAATAAGTCGCTCTTCGGCAACACAACTAACTGCAAAAAATATAGCATTAATTTGTCTAACAGTTAGCTCCGGGCGAGTCGTTCGCTATTTTTATTACTAGTTTAGATTGAAGTACTAATTACATAAAACTCGAATTATTTTTTATCTTTTTTTGTTGTTGGTAATTTCAATAAATAGTTCAATTTTTCTACAAATTATAAGAGTTGTATTATTTGAGTACAATTAAGACAGAATCTGAAATTTGTATAAAGAGTATGTGTTTATTGTGTATGCATTGAGTGTTAACTAGACGTTGGAATACGATTTCTGACTTATAATTTCTAAATGAGTCAAATTTTAATTATTGTCGGATCACTAATGAGATATTTCATAGAAAATATTTTGAAATTTTTAATTATGAATCAAAACATAAAATTCATTAATGCTATGAACGCAAACTGTGCGAAACTTTAGGCGTAAATCGCAATTAAAATCATTTCTATCGGTATATTCAGTTGATTTTTTTGTCTGAGTTTTATACAAATGTTTTATTAAATATAATAGAATAAAACTTTTGCATTGAACTTTTACATTTATTAATAATTCAAGTATTAATATAAAAACTAGAAATTTTATTACGTGAAATTTTAAATGTATGACATGTAGTAATGTATAACATAAAAACAAACTATTCTAACATTGTCTGACAAACAGCTGTAGATTTTACATTGAAAAATGTTTTAAAAATCTAAAAAGCTGTATAAATACAAACAAATCAATTAAAATGCTAATTTATTAATAGCTTTATTATTTGTCATTAATTTATACAATTTTGACATACTAAATATAAGTTAAACTCTAATTTAAATGTATTTTAAAATCAATTCATTTTCTATTTATTTGCAAATCAACATGTTAGTTTATTTTCTATTTGTTATATTTCTCTATGCTATGAATTTAATGTAAATAATAAAGAGAAATTTAGAAAAGCGAGTATTAAATTAATGTGCTCAGTTTATTTACTAAATACAAACTCAAAGCAATTCAAACAAACTGGAGTCACAAAAAAATGAATCAAGAGCATATAAAACAAGAATTTGCTTTTAAAACAACAAAATAAAGTTAATGTATAATTAAGTCAATACATAAATCCATTTTGGATTTTTACTATTGCCAAGATTTATTTATAGATCTGTCAAAGTATATTTCAGTTTCTTATAATAAAAATTTTAGAAAATACTTAATAGTTTATATGGAGTACTGAAAATATATTACAATTCTGTCATTTTTAATCAATATCTAATCTTTATATTAAAAAATAGTAAAATTCTTACTTTTCGTTTGCCTGTGTTTGACACCTGAACATCCAGTGATCCGTATATGACTGCATACCAGTTAAGCGCCTCATCTCCTTCGCGATATACTATTCGATTAGACAAACAAGTTAATTGACTACAGTTTTAATTAAGTTTTATTATGGTTGCTGTTTATATCTAAATTGCTTAAATTTAAACCATTAGACATAATAATAAAATTTTGGTTTCAAAATTAAACTATAATGTTAAAATATAAAATTTAGATTTTTAATGCGAATAATTTTAAGTGGGATTGAAATGTAAAATTATAATCAATTTAAATGTAAACTGAGTTGTTTGTTGAAAAAGAAAAAGCAATTTTTGTAAACAATATTTAAATATCCGACCAATTCACACAACACATATTAAATATATTTTATTTCATAAGACTAATGGAACTTCTGAGAACTGGTGAATAAGTGTTTGTCTTTTTATTTCTTTTTTTAATATTAGAGTCTTTTATGTGTGAAAAAAGTTGTGAAAAATCTTATGTTCTTTTCTACTTAGAAGTTATAAGACATGGAATAAAAATGTTTTATCGAATATTAGCTGACATTCGGATCACTAAAGTATAGACACTATTGATCTGAGCGCTTGAAAACAGAAAAACTTGTATTTTATTAATATTTACAAATAAGATAAACTGAATGCTGATCAGTGATCACAACCATTACATTTGTACTTAACTTTTGATAACTTTATAAATAAAGAAATAAATTTTAATAAAAATATAACAAAATTGACAAAAATAGAGATAAAGATCAAAGAAATTTATAAAATTATTTATATAAAAACAAAATATTTCAGACTTTATTAAAATTGAGACAATTTTGATAAAGTCTTGTTTGAGCGGATTATGACAAAAGATATGTCATTTAGATATTGAACCGAACTAGCATGTATGTTTACTTTACAGTCATTCATATCGACTTATTTTGAGATAAAATTTTGAGTCACGTATCGGATATAGAATATTCTGTATGTTCTGTAGTGAGAGAATCGGAAAGATAGGAGACTTACAAACCACTCCTTTGTCGATATGTTCGACATAAGACACAAAACATAATTGTTGTACAATTGTTGGATGTATTCGACGAAATAGTTTTATTGATTTCAGTTTCTTATATATCACTTCTAAGTCTTCATCGGTTCGTTCCGAAGGTCTGGAATTAAAAGTTAATTTGCGTTAAATCAGATTATTATGTATTCACGACATACTCTATATTGAATTGAATAATAATATGTTGTAATTATATATTAAGTTCTATAATAATTAATCAAGCAATTAGTTAAAATTTAGTCTATGAGTGTATGAGTATAAATACTTACAGTATTTTACAATAAGTATACTATTATTTGTTTAATTATGAAACACTTTTACTAATTCTTACTCTATTTAAACATTAATGTGTTTTCGTTTTGTATTTTTTTAGGTGTTTACTGTTTTATGTTTTTATTTTTTATTCTTAAGTTATTCTTAGAATTTGATAATACTTAGACAGAGAATAAAGTAAAAACAAGAATGGTCAAATAAAGATTTATTTTTAAAATAATAGATTTTTACTATTAGAAGATTAAACAACATGTTTGTATGCAACAAATTTTATTTTTATTTTGTTATAATGATTGTTTTATTGAGTCTATAAAAAGCAAAATTTTTGCCTGAGTACTTTTTATTTATTCTTCTTTCTGGCCGCCCCTTAAAAGACTGACAATTTAACTTCAGATTAGAGACATAATATAAGAAAAGACTATCTATCTATAGAATAGTAAAATAGTTATCTAGGTCTATTATTATTTCATCACATACTAGTGCTATTGAGCGTAATTGTCTCTCCAGAGCCACTATTCATCAATTGATAATTTAACAAAACCTGAATTACATTAATACTATATTATACCTTAGTATTGGAAAAATTGTTTCTTCAATTTAATTAAATTTAAATAACAAAATAAATTAATCAAAACATATTTAATTATACTATTAAATATTCAACATGCAACCAGTAGTATTGTTAGTATTAATTTTAATTAAAAATATCTTGGCTAAAGACATAGCATGTTTACTAAATTTATATTCGATAAAATTATTAATTATTTACACAAAATGTTTTAATTAAAAACTTATCTTTTTCTGAGAAAAAAGTTTTATTTAATTACTATTTATAAGAATCGTTCAAAAAAGTACATTCAGTCACTAATGAATAAAATAATTTGTTGCTAATTGCAAAATACTAAATGAGATTAGAATCCTATTACTCAATATATTTACTTGCTATTGATTAAAGTAGATTAAAATGTAAGTTTTAAAAAATATTGTTAGTTTATAATTTATAACTAAACGAATTGTTAGACAAACTTGTTAACAATTTATACAAAAAAAAAATAATAATTTATTTTAATTATAATACACTTATACAGTATATTGTAAATGGTTTTGATGTAAATAATTTTAAAAATACTTTACTAAATATTATAATAGAGTATTGCGTAGATATTAATAATTAAAGTAAAAAATATTTGCAATGAATATATAATTTAATTAACCTAATTTTTATACTCTATAGAAAATGTTTTACAAAATCAAAATCTTTAGTCAAATCATTTATCTGTTAAATATAATGTATTTTATATAAAATAATTTTGAAAATATTTTTAGACTAATTATTTTATTTTTATTATACATTATATATATGTTTTTCTATTTTATTGATTGACAAAATAATTATAAGAAAAATATTAATATTATCTAATTAAATAAATACAATTATAAATTTAATTATAGTAAACTTCGCAAGTTTTATAATTTTTATAAAATTTTATAAAAATAATATTTAATTAAAAAATAAAAATTGTTTAAAATTAAACAAATAAGAATATTCTTTTCTACTCGAGGCTATAAATGTAAGCATTTATGGATTTAAAACTTTCAAAACAAACGGAAAAATTTCACATTTAATACAAATGTAATTTAAAGAAAAAATATTTGTATAATTTGTAACTACTTTATCAAATTAAGACTTTCTAAAAAATATCTAAATTTCAATTTAAATAATAACTATATTTATGATAAATATATAGTAATATAGTGTAGATTAAATAGGGCAAACCTGGCAGAGCCCTGAACCCACCCATATCAAAAATAAAATGAAAACCACAAACAATAACCATCAAAATTAATTTGTATTAGATTTTAATATAATAAAACCTATTAGTAAATAGAGCACTGCTTAGCGGTATATAAATATAAAAGCTTTTTGTCAGATCATTGTCGTTACCAAACAAAACAAATAATAATAATAAACTTTTTTAATCTAATCATTGAATACATGAGAATATATATAAAAAAAATAAAAGATCTGATGTCTGATTAATCTGAGAAAAGTGGAAATACCTTTTGTCCAAGCATTTAATCCATTGCGATAACATATCATCGACTTATTGAAGTCATAGAACATTAATAGAGAGAAAAACAGAGTTTTATTTCCAATCAAACACTAGAGAAGAGTATATTTGAATTTGTGAACCCAATGCCAGCAGTCGTATAGAAATGTTTGATTTGTTTATTTGGAACCAAATCGTAATTGATAATTTTTTCAATCGATATTTGCCAATTGATCTTGCCAATTCTACTAATATAGACTGCCAATTTCAAATTAAGAGTAATTGAATCTATCTTCGAGAAGAGCTGAATAATTATTTATAGTTTTTTAATACAAAACTTCAATTACTCGGATTGATGCGTAAAACAGGTGTCCAATAGATATCGAGTTTAATATAAAACAATAGAGAGATAACAAGTGCTATCGAAGATAAGACTTCGCCAAATAAGACACAAAAAACATATTAATAGACAACAAACTGTGCGAACGTGTGTCAGAACAGATAGACTTAAACTTAGACTCTGTGACTCTGTGCCAGAATAGATCGCGAAGAGCACTCATACACAACAGTGGCAATAGTGACAATACAGGCAATACAAGCACCGGCACTATATACAGAGCGCATGTTTAGATATGAAACCACTGAAGAGATACTGACACCGAAGAACTTCGATCCAATTTGAAGCTTTGAGTTGTCTATTGTGTGATATAAAAAATAAAAGTAAGCAATATATTTATAGGTAATGTTGCAAAGGTGGTGTTTATAATCCAGGTTGTCTACGCAAACTGTCTCACCATACTACAATACAGTATATACACTATATATTTAGTATAGTTTGATGCCTAAGTCGAGCACAAGCATCTTTATGTTTAGAAATTCATAAATTCAGTAGGCGCACTCAAATGTTTAATGCAATTTTCTAATTCAAAAATGTAGACAAAAATATTTGAATATTCTTTAGTATTTTTAGCCAATATTTGCAAGTTTTTCCAAAATATTAAAATATTCTCTTTTTAAGGATTAATATTATTGAAGTCCGAAATTTGGAATTTATTTATACACTCTTATACCGTATATAAGGAATACAATAGTAATCTATTTTCTACTTTTTATATGTTTTTTCCTACTTTATATATATTTTTCTACTTTTTATATTTTTTATCTTTTTTCTGTTTCATTTGCTCTAACACAAGCTTAAGATTTAAGCTTGAAAATGTCTTCTATTTAATACCAAGCATATATATTTTTTATACAATAATAGTTATATAAATTCAAATTTATATTTTTCTTTTGCACTGAATCTAATAAATTTTGATTTTTTTTGCAATTTCTTTTGATATCACTTCAATCCCATTATTTTGTTAACAAATTTTTTGGTTCAAATACGACAAATAGGATTTTTAGGATAAATTCAATTTTTTCCCAAATTTTAATCAACTTATGATTAAATTTACAAAATAATAAATATTTCTTGCTTAACATTTTGTTATTATTTATATGTTTATTAATTTATATTTAATTAAATCTGAAAACATTGAATTGTGCTAATTATTATAAATCTATACTAGATCTACTCTCGAAAATGTATTAAGATCATAATGTTCAGACTTGTTTATATAATAAATTTATATAACATACAATATTACAGCTGTTAGTTCACAATCTTCTAGTAAACAATATAACATTCACTTTGTTGTAAAATAAAGTTTTATTGTATTTTTATATGTTCTAAATTTATATTATATTATAACTTGTAACTTTTTAACTAAGATATATTAATACTAATAATGTAATTCAAGATTTATATAAAATTAGTGCAAAAGTTAGTGAATAATTAGATTTTTAAAGTAAATAAAAGGAATGATATATTAAAGCAAAAATTCTCATGACTTCAAAGCTTAAACAAATTATTCTTTTTTTTAATACAATTATATTATGACAAAAATAATATAAAAAAATTTTCAATTACTGTAATTCTTTAAGTAAGCAAATATTTTACTATTATTTAACTACAAAATTGAATTAAATTCAAAGAAAACACTCATTTGTTGTAACCTAAAGGCGTATATTTGTTATGTTTTTCAGTTTAGTCCAAATAACACATAAACTTAATAAAACACATTAGAAAAGAAAGTTTTTTCGTTTGGTTGTAGTCGTGAATGAGTGGAAAATTGAATTGAAATATAGGAATAGAAATCGAAATAGAGTTCAAATGAATGATTGATTTGGGAATGAAATACAGAAAATAAAATTCTTTTGGGTTTTATCGACAAATTCATAAAATATTTTTTTTATAAACATTATGTTTGCAATTGAGAAATGATTTAAAGCGAAAAAATCGTTTTTATCTGAAATTCAAGTGACAGTTGAGAAAATCCAAACTCTTTTAAAAAATTATTTACTGTATTGACAAAAACACACAAGGATATCATTTTAAAAGATTAAAAAAGTTTTTGAAATTTATAAATTTAAAAAATATTTAATATTTATCTTGTTCAAAATTTAATGCTTTAAAAGCTAAAAATTATCTTGTTGGATTTAAATACTGTGTATTCTAAAATATTGTGCTGTTTTATTTTTTTAGCTACATGCTTATTTATTTGATACAAAAATTTAATTTGATTAAAAAATTTGTAACAATTTATTTTTATTTATTTATTTTACTAAATTTACATGTTTAAACGTTGGCTTATGTATATGTTTGTAACTAATGTTAGTAAAACTAAATTTTTTTATTAAAAGATATTTTTATTATAACATCAACGACTGTCGAGACTTGTGATGTGAATACAAAGAATTGTCACCAAATTGATCAATAATTCTGAAGTTATTTTGGTATTTGAGACATGAGTTGCAATTTAAGCCAACATTTTCAAAATCAAATAAATTTCATTTTTTTGAATTAGTCTTTTATTTATAAATTTAATATTTAACAAAAAATCTTTTATGTTTGTTATAATTCCAATGTATTTCTCGGTTTCTAGCTAACTTATTATCATCATTTAATACGATTATTATTTTATATCAAATTAAGGATAAAATTAAGGGTATTTTATCTTATGTAATTAATTATTCAAAATTATTATATTAAGTCATCAGCAAAGTTTAATTCTTGTTTGAATTATAAATATATTTATTATATAGTTATTATAACTTATAATATATATGATTAAAGTATTGTAAAAGTAAAATTTTTACTATTTTAAAAATTTAATGCAATTTTAAACATTTAATGCAAAATTTAAATTTTGATGTAATTTAAAAAATTTGTTTATTTTTAGTTTATTATTTATATTTTTAAAAATATATATTTAATAAGTTATAAAAAATATAACAAAATTCAAGTGAAGACTAAAATTTTCAATACTAACATAAGATAAACAAAATTATTTATTTATGTTAAAAAATATCAATAATAAAAATCTGTATAAAGTATATTTTTAAAATTTTTATTTATTTTGTAAAAACTAAAATTGAAGAAAAAATACATGAAATACACGATAAATATACTCGACTCTTTTGTGTGCGTGATTATTTTTACTTTTGCACTAAAAATATAAAATAAATTTTTAATAAATAAATATAACGTAATAACGTAAAGAATGTCAAAAAATTAAATTTAAAAAATGTAATTAAAAAACTATTAACCAACAATATTATGAAATTGTATGGTGATTAACTTTTACCATTACAAAAAATCGTTATAATGTGACAGTAGTTGCTATTTTAAAATTTATTCTACCATAATTAATTATGTTAAATAATAGCAAGAAAAACACAATTTTTTTAAAGTTAGTGTAATTACTGTAAAATTCAAATTTTTAAAAAGAAAAACGATAATACTGTTCCTTTATTTAAATATAAATTAAATATCTTTATTTTAAATTTACTCTATTTTAGATTTTTTAATTATATTAATATTTAAAAAATAGAATTTCACTTAAAAATTTAAAAATTTATATACAAGTAAACTAAGCTTGACTATATCATGATGAGACTTAACACATGCATTAGACAGTAAGTTGAGGTTTAAATAAAAATTTAACACGATTTTCTCCTTTACTACATAAAAAGATTTAATAATCGATATATACTTTTGTTTTCAAAAATTCAACAAAAATATTCGCGAAATGCTATATAAAACTGATTGCTATATAACTGACTCCGATTTGTACCTAACTATGTTCGGAAAGTTTGATGTTTCAGTTGTCACAACAGATAGTCTATGTCTTAAAGATTAATGTTATATAAAAAATATTGTCCGAATGAACATAAATGATGATATGGTGACAGTCTTTGTAATTTCAAACATTTATTGTTTTTTGCCAAATATTTTACTATTTTTTAGTTTATTCAATAATTTTACTTTCAGTTATGTCAGAACTATTGATTCAAACCACAAAAATTAGTAAAATGTTTAAAATTATGCAAAACCTAATCTCAACCCCTCCCTTCCCAAACACAATTGGGTACAACTCGGAGTGAGTGAAAATATTATTTGTTATAATATATTCTGGCTTTTACTCTAATTAAACTATTAATCCGTTTTAATTGGTATTGATTCTGTAAAGAGTTCTAACATTAACTGTACTTAAACTTATAATTACAGTATAACTACTTTTAGAAAATGTTATAAAGCTTATTTATTCGTTTATAAACCTAAAGTAAACCAATACACCAATTAGCAAAAGTTTCTCTAAATTATATATTGATTTGTATAATTAGTTTGTGTCAAAATTTACTAATTTTGCTTTGTTAAGTTTTATAAACAAATATTTCTCTAATGTATGTATTTATGTTCTTGCTCATATAGTCTCATGTTTTATGATTTTTTAATATTTAATTTTATTAATAATTTAAGACAAATTATTGAAACTTTTATCTCCTCCGAAATTTATTAAAATATTATATTTTGTCCAAGATTCTATTCATCAAGCATTATAGTAAGTGTCAGCTAGAAAACAACAGCTTCTTTACAAAAAAAATCAATTACAAGAAATAGTGAACAAATCTTAGCGAATGATTAATCGAGTGTTTATTTAGTCAATAAAGTCATGCATTCTTGCAATTCACAAATATCTCATCGAAATACTTGGTATTACTGTCAGAATGGCTTCAAATTGGTTTAAATGCAGATGTGATTGATTACCGGAAAAAATAAATTAGCTAGCAAGTTAATCCAAATCTTCAAATGTAATATTGTTTAATAGTTGAGATTAAAAAAAAATATTTTTACAATTATTGCTTACTCTGAGAGAAAAGTTCAAAGTTAGGCACAAAATATAAACATGAATTCAATAAAAGTAACTAAAACTGAAATTTTTGCCAAACAATGTGTTCAGCAATTTTATCTTGAAACTAATTGCCGACGACATCTAAAATATACTTTTCTAATGCTATTCAAATAAATACGTTTATTGACTCAAATGATAAATTGATTTCATCCTCCGCTTTCTGACGACTAGAATCTGTAAAAATAAATGCATTGAATGAAATCAAATTCATATTTTTTCAAGATTTTTATTTCTAGTTTTGATTATTTGACGTTTCTTTTCACACACACTCTCTCTGAACAGTCAGTTATTTCTACATTAAAAATGTTGAGAACTTTAAGAGTTTGTAAACATGTATTATGTTTAGAGAAGAAAAAAAAAGATGGTCTTGCAAAATACTGTATATGTTTGGTATTTGTGTTGAATTAATATAAAAATCTTTTTCTCTCTTTTTTTGTTGAATTTTTGCTGATAAAAAATTGTTCAAGTACAAATTATTGAACGAAATAAATAAAATTCCAAATAAACAACTTTTTCTGTTTACTTAAACTCTCGCTTTAAATAAAAATCAAACGACAAAAATGTGATTGCATGAGAGAGTAAGTCAAACAAAATATTATTAAACAAAGTCTTATAGTTAATGAACACCAGCAGAGACTTATGCAAAACAAATGACAAAATAGACATTTTCTTACTCATATATAATAGAATAAATTTTTATATCACATATGATATTAAAGTTTTATGATCACACATGTCTTAAAAGATTAGTTCTTGCTAATTAATTAAATAATAAGCAAAAATTGGTTTTCCATATAATTCGGTTTAATTAATCAAAGTTTTATTTTTAAGAAACTTGAAACTATAGCCCAAATATTGATTTTTATTTAATTAAATTTCTTTGTGAGACATCCAAAACCACTAATAATAATAATAATAATTTTGATAGTTTAAATGGTTAGCCAAGGTAGGCTGAGTTCTTGGGAGGATGAGTCTAGGGTATAAATAAAGGTAAAAGAACAAAAGTTTTTTTAATCTCAAGCTAAAAAAAAGATGAAACAAATTTGTTGTTGCAATTTTTATTATTTTACTTGACTTAAATGAATTTAAATTAAATTTAGCCAATTTAGCTCAATTTTAACTTCACTTAACCCCAAATTATTTCCAAAAATTGGATTAAATTTTCAAAGCCAAAAAGTCTGTCAGTATTATATAAATTATTTGATATATTTATAATAAAATAAATTTAATATTTTGTATTAATATATATATATTTTTTAATTATTTAATTTTTAAAATAATTAATGAAATAACAATAATATAGAATTTATTTATACTGTCATTATAGCTTATTATTCTGTATATTAAATATAATTTCAATAAGTTTAGACCATTATACAGTAGTGCAATAGATTACCAACTAACATTTGGAAATTTAGTTTACCGTTATATATTTTAGTAAACTAATAGATTAATTTAATTCTATTATCTATAAGTTGACATAGATTAAATTTTATTTATTTTTTAATTATTTGCTGTTTTATAAATATTTTAAATTATTTTTGTGAAACCTACTTTATTAATTTTATTTTAAATATAAAATATTGATTTTTCATATTTAATTCTATTTATGTGTCAATTAATTTTAATAATTAATTATTTGTTTGTTTAAATGAATAATATATTTCACTATTAAATAATTAAAAAAAAAGTTAAATATCTCATCAAAAATATTCACTATTTTATCATTTATTTAATTGTTTGACAAACGTATTCATTAATATAAAAACACAATTTATTTGAGACAATATTTATATGAATTAAAATATTTAAAGTTGAAAGGATTGTAAAGTTAAGCCGTTGTAAAATAGTTTTGTATGCAGAAAGTAGCTGAATATAATTAACATTTATAAAAAGCAATCAGTTTTTTATCCATGTACAATTTAAATATTTAAACGTATAGATTTTAATTTTAAAATATGTATTGCAGTGAAACTAATCAAGATTTGACCAAAACGCCAATGCATTGCAATTTGCGCCCAAACCTATTGTACAACTGGTTGACCCCCTGTCATCTCTAACTCATTTATTTATTAATAATAAGTTGTATTACTTTAATGTAGTATATTATATATTATCGATATTTTTTTGTCAATTTGTATCAATTTTAGTGTGCAAAATAATTACAACGTATCATTTGGGTGTCTAACAAAAGTTCATAAATCATAAACAGCAACAAAAAGTCTTTTCTTGTCTCAAATATTTAATGCAAACTAGACTTGTATTTCACAATAGATTTTCTATTCATAGCTAACAATATTCTGATTGCGAAAAATAATGTCTTTTAGTTGTTATAGAAATACACAATAATAATAATACTTTTTTTTAATGCAAATATGGTTTTGAAAAATTGAATTATTTCTTTGTTATAAATAGCAGAAAATTGAAGGACTTATTCAAATTAAATAACTAATAGAAAATAGTTTTTTATAACAAAAATCCTAATCTTCTTAACTTAACTTTAGATTTTTATTTATATAATAATTATAAGTTAGTTTAATATAATTAATATTCATTTTTATCCGAATATTTTTCACAAATAATAGTTTAACCAATAGTTTGGAAAAAGAACTTTATTTTAATAATTAAGTGAATAGCAGGGGTTGTGAAGGGGGGGGGGATCAGCCAAAAATTCCCTCCCTGATTTTGAAATTTGGCATTTATCCCCCCTCTAGCATTTGGTCCGAGAAAAGGTACCCCCCCTCGAGGTTTTGCCGGCCGCCTTCGGCGGCCGGCAAAATTTTCAGGTTTTTTGCCCAAAATGAGGAAATTTTCCCTAAATTGGTGCTAAATCCGGTTTAAATCCAGTTAAATTAACTAAATTTAGTTTAAATCCAGTTT